>VZRW01010258.1:459454-550541 GCA_013398125.1 Aegotheles bennettii | reverse complement strand
TTCCATGATTCTATGATTCAACAAAAGTCATGTGCTTTTTGAGTCCTCTCTTTCTTTTTCTGGGTATTCTTGAAAATCCCCCCAGGTCTGCTCTCTTTCATGCTCCCTATAATTTTGAATTTATAGCTCTATTTCCAAACTATGAGATACTGCTGTTCCTTATTACCAGCCAGCCTATGAATCTGGCCCACTGTGTGATACAGGGCAGGAGAGTATTTCCACTGACCTGCAGTTGGGCAGTCTGCTGTTTCGTGGAGTGAAAATCACTATTTCTAAGTGATCTTACTTAACAAACATTTGGTTACTGGATAGCAGAAAGCACTGCACCCATACAAATGACCTACATCTCATCAGAAGTGGATGTGGAAGGATATATGCATGTACTGGATATGTAAGAAATTCGTGTTCCTGATTGATTTTGGTTTTGCTTTCTGCACAGGTTTCTTGCAAACTTTGGCTGGTCACACACAGTGATGCAGTGACTTAGCAGTGATGCAGTGACTGTTTCTTGAAGGCTTATATACCCTTCAGATGCAGGTGTGAGTGAACGAATTGTTCAAGAGCAGCAGTAGATAGCAAGATGAGACTGGTAATGAAATTGGCAGTATGACTGCACTTGGTCAGGCACGAAAATGGAAGATGAGTAATGAACAGGTGAACAGACTATGCTGAGGAACATCACTTCAAAATTAGTCAAGCTATTGCAATGGAATGTGGAAATTAATCATGCATGCACTAGACTTCTACCTCACTAGAGCAGAAGCAGGTAAAGGAACCAGGCTCAGGATGTAAATTTTTTGCTTTAAAATCTACAGTGGTATATGGTCATAAATAGTATGTATTTTCCTTTGAAACATTTAGCATCTATTGCTGTTAGAATCAAGATTCTGGACTTGATTCGCTGCAGTTACTATCCAGCAACATCAGTTTTTGTGAAAGTATCAAAAAATTCAAAATGTTCTATTTCCTCTCACAATGGGAAAACTGTGATGCAGCAAACTGCATAGACATCTCTGTACATGTTACTTAAGATAAAAACAGAAAAAAATCTCTCCACTGCATAAAATAAGCTTTTTTAAGTAATGCTTCTTAGCCTTAAAGAAATGATAACACCAAAATTATCCAAAAAATGCTTCTGAAACTCTTTATCTCTGCATGTATATTTTTATACTTTGACTTGGAATGGAGCTTTTCAAGTTGGCAACTGCCTTCTATTCCCCTCAATAAAACAGTCTTTGGCTGACACATGAAGGTTGGAACATTCTCATAGATTCAGATATTTTCCCCAAAATAAAGATTCTTTAAAATGAAAAGCTGAGGCCGCATACATTAGTTTTCAGGTAAACTGATGATTTCTTACACTAATCTAGCCACTTTAGCCACTTGCACAATATTCTTAAAAGTTCAGGTTTTCAACTGCTAGCTGTACTTAGAAAGGCTATCATATCTGTCACCTGCTCATTAAATTGCTGAATTTTGACAGCAACTTCTCTGTGTACTTGATAGCTATTTCTACCTCTAAATTAATTCCCCTGATCTTACGGTAGCTCACGGTGCTAACACTTCATCAACCTCCACTTCAAGCTTTTTGAGTGAAAAGGCTTTTTGAGTCGAAAGTCACTAAACTGAGTTGAAAATCACCAGTTTTTCTTTTGTAAAGTGTTTTTATGAGCTACAGGAGTGTCACATCCAGCAAGGATGTTTCATCAGTAGTGAGTGGGACTAAGCTACAGTAACCAAACAAACTTTTCAGTACAATAGTGAAAATTTAAGAAGGGTGGCCTGAGATCCTCCTTTTGCTCCTTTTTCTAAGTCATATTTGTTAAGCATATTGCCTCAACCTTTATTGTTCTTCTGGGAAAATGCACAGCTTTGTACAAAGAGTAAAGGCGCTGATAAAACATGTGTTCCGCTGATACAACCTGAAATGATGATATGATGCTTGTAGAGCATTCAGAGCTAGACAGTTCCTAAACAAAGCAGACATTTGGGGAAACAGCATGTGCTGTGAATCTTTGGGCTGGTTAGTATAATAACAAACACTGCAGGCAAAGTTGGTAGAAAAGGAAAATAAATTAATCTGTCCTCAGCCTAGTCTGGAGGTGGCTCAACTGTGGGGCTCTGTAGTCACAGCCTCTCTGTGGCAGTTGATGGTGAAGTTGTCACACTGAAGGGACTGCAGCTGTGCTGAGACAGTTACCAGACTGCATGCTCCCAACAGGAGTTGTTCTAGTGTGCAAAATGTCTCTGGTTGTATTTCGTATGGTCAGATTCTGAGTGGGGGATATTTCTTAATCATGATTTTTTTTTCCTCAGGTTCACAGCCAGCAAATTCCTCATTCACATCAACAAGAAAAATTCCTTCCAACTGGGGATATTCATTCAGATCAGCCTGCAGGAATGAGGTCTTCAGCTGGAGAAGATACACTTAAATTTCTTTGAAGTACTGCAGTCTGAAAAATTCTTTTCCTTTGATTATGTAAAGTTGCAGTCTCCTCTAACAGCACAATAGCAGAGGAAGCTTTGGGCTGCAGAGGTGCTATTGGATCCAAGTCTACTGTTTAGACAATCTCTTCTGCTTGTTTAATAATAGGCACAGCTGAATCAGTTCTTTGTCTCATTAGCTTTTCTTTGACAAAATTTACTTGACATACTCTGCTAAGTGTTGTGCTTCAGCTCTCTTATAAACTTTTATTTCATTCTTGTCAGGGGTTTTATGAGTGTGGGACACAAAAGCAAGCACGTTTACAGTTGCATTCTCCCATTGTCCTCCAGTTTTAATTTTCTTTGATTATTTCATATGGCTAGATAGTAGATCCTATGAAGCTGTCCTTTTGTGAAGGGGGAGTAGACTAGATGATTACGAATCTCATCTCATTTCAAAATGTACATATGCTTGAAAGTAGGTGCACTTAAGGACATTATCTCAAGGATGTTCTTGATTTATTCATGAGTATTGTGCTTTACCAACAAGTAACTCCATGTCAGTAAGCAGTTTTTCCAATTAGGTCCATGGAATTGTTTGGTGTCTAAGAAATTATAACCAAATTTTTTGTTAGGTTGCATGCCAGGGTCAACGTGGTGAAGATGGACACTTTTCTCTTGCACACTCTATCTGAGTAATCCTGAGTTCTATCAGCTATGACAGAACGGTATTGTGAACCACAATTAATTTCCTTTACAATAGTGTGGATAACTTCACGGCTCATTAGACTGATGATTTCATTCTGAATTGTTGGAGTTGTGTAATCTTGTTTTCTCTTCTGCTAGCTTCCCAGGGTCTCATTGTCATTACTGTGAAGCTTCAGTAATTCAATAAAATTCTCCTCATCAATCTGATAGCCATGAATTACAAAGCCTTGTCTACTCTAGTAATGTACGGTGAGTATTATTTTATACAGTGAGCAAAACTGATCTCCCATCTAACATATCAGCTTGCTTTATCCTTCAGACATGCTGGAAAATGTGCAATTCTGATATTTCAATCAAATAAAAACAATTTGGTGGTAATTTAAACAAGGTATTGGCTGGAGAACATGGGCGTATGGTGGAACTTGGGCACTGAAGTGGATTTCTCTTCCTCCCCTCCACCACTACTGACTTGATTCCTTCTGTTGTTGCTTTCAGTGAAGCTTAGTGTCAAGTGGTACTGGTTTGGCATCAGAGGTAAGACACACATTGATCGGCTAACTCCTCATGAAGGGTGAATTTGTGATATCACAACAAAGCACTTAAGAAACAGTCATGATGAAGTAGAAATCACAGAGGCTCAAATATAAAAATATTTCATGAATATTTTTGGAAGATGATGATAACTGCTGTTTCTGGTAATCAGAAGTTTGATGAGTACTTGCTTGCCTAAGCCTGCCAAAATACAATGTCATGACATTATTCTTGGAGCTATACCAGAATATGGTACTTTCATGAATGACATTGAGGTGGCTTGAATCCATATTTTTTCGTCTCCAAAAAAACAGCATGAAAGATAAAGGGAAGGGTGAGAGAAAATGAGAACTAGAACAGACAATTTTCAGGGAAAAATGAAGAATGGAAAAGCAAATGCATACTGTGGTTAGCTTCTGTTAAACTAACATTCAGATAAGAGAATGCTGAGGTTTTATTTCATATATCTCATCAGAAACATTGAACTACAGCTGGTACATGGATCAACAAGCCTGTCATGCATAGAATTTGCATAAAAATATTAGGTCTGTCAATACATGTAGAATTTAAGTTAGAAGTTGAGAATAAGACTTGTCTCATGATTTTATTATTCATCTATTTCTGTCTCAGTTCTCATCTATGAATGGAAACTACTTTATCATTACCACAGGAAGTATTTAATAAAGATAAATAAAGTAAAGATTAAAAATATTCACATATTAAAGTGAGAGAATGGCTATACATGCCTAGGGACAACTCTAAAGCCAAGACCTCATTTGACTGTCATTTGTGAAGAGTATAATAAAATAAATGCTGAATGACAAAACGCTTCATTTGATAACATTTCAAGTAAAACATCTTCTTATATGATATGAATTGTGCAGCATGAATTGTGCAGATAATCTCAGTCTGGTACGTTTTGTGTTCTGACAACTTCGTATCATAACATCACTGTCTTTCATTGTCTTAGTTAAATACTGGAGAGCTTCCAAGAGGAATTGGAAAAAAAGAATTAATGGATGAGAAGTGAGAAGAGTTTAGAACAGACCATGAGAAAATATGGTTTAGAATACATGGATAAAACCCAGTACAGTTACACTATATTTAGAATATAACTACATTGTGCTGTGTTTTTTGAGTAACTGTGGCTAATTCTCAAATCTCTATGCTTAACATGTAAATACATCACTGCACTTTCACACTTAACTTGTATTTTTAAATCTGCATTCATCATAACATTTATTTCAGAGTAAACATGATAATTATAGAGCTTATCGGTAATTAAAATATAAATATAAAAAAAGAATATCCATAGAGTGTAATTAGTGTGTTAAATAGTAATTATAGCAGTTTTGAGCGTGTATCATCTAAACTGCCATTGTTTAAGTATTTTTTTGAATTATATCCAGTGTATACACAGTGGTAATTGCAACATGGCACCAGCAAGCTTATTAGAGCACCTGAATTCTGCCAAACTCATAGGGCTCATCCTTGGGCTTAGCCAGGATGCCTTTATATTATATTGTTTACACAAACTATTTGTATCTCTGAATTACATACCAGCTGGAAATTTCAATTTGTAGTGTTTCCCCTGATAGCTAAAAGTGATATCACTGTTCCTGCACCAGTTTCATGCATGAAGACATGGTGGGAGGAAATAAGAAAGCTCAGATAATTCTGAAGTAGCAGCATGAGACTGAGAGTGCTCGTTATCAAATTACAGGTTGAAGCAGCTTTGCGCTGAGCCCTGTCCCAAAAACTGAATACACAGCGAATGACTTTGTGTCTTCACCAAGATATCAATGGGCAACACACAACTGACCAAGGTAATAGAGGTTGGTTAGTAAGTTACAAGATGTCTACATAATACCGATATCTGCACAGTGCTGGTGTGAGGAGGTGTATGACTGTTAATTGTAATATTCTGCCCCAAGATGTGTACAAAGTGCTTTCATGGAAGATCCTGGGAGCTTGGGAGATGCAGCACATCCTGAGAATAGCTGGCCTGAAAATGTAATAAGATTCCTTTTTTCTTTCTTTAAAATTTGCAGCAATTCTTTCAGTTCTGCTGTTGCTTCTGCTCATAAATGTGAATGATCTTGATAACACAACTGCTATATTTTCAAAGTTTATTGGAAAATCTAACAAGGTTAGTTTTACGATTCTCTATTTGGTGCAGAGTGCTATGATGATCAATATGTGGTATGTGAATCTGCCAGTTTTGATATGAGAAGACATTGTATTTCATTCATACAAGGCCGGTGCATTTTTTTTCATTCATAAAAAACTGGTAAATTTTGAAATTTTGTAAAGCTTTGGAGAGGTTGTTTGTTTGTTTATTTGTTTTTACTTCTGTATAATTTTGGCTTTTAGAAAAAAAAAGAGATGGAGGATTTGATTCTTTTCAGACTTCTTCGATGGTTTCTCAACTCCTTTCTCAACTATCTTAGTAATTTCAAACGTTTTAAAGCAAGTTGTATAATGTTTTATTGTGATCTTAATATCTCAAATTACACTTTCCATGGGGCACAGTCTTTTAATACTACAGCTAAATTGTTGTTTATGTCAGGAAAAAGGGGCCTGTCTTTTTTATTTGATCTAAGTGGAAGACTGGCCATGGCATGCATTTTGACATTTGGAAATATGGAATAGAATTGCCAAATTCTACACCAAAAGTAGGTTTATTTATTTATTTATTTATTTATTTATTTATTTATTTCTAGTAGATTACAGGTATTTTACACCTATTTTCTCAAATAAATTCTTCACTTTATGCTTCAGTTCTGTGACAAATCTGTCACAGGCATTTTCTTTTTCATAGCAGGGAAGAGACTGAGATTTACTGCAGATTTCTAAAGCAGGTTTATATGCCAAAATGTCTGTTTTTGTTTGCATTAGTTCTTCATGTAATTACTGAAGTTAGGTCTCACAGTCATCATGCTCCAAAGTGCTACATTTTATTTACTGATTGGTGATCAAAGGTTTTGTGGGCATAAGACTTCTCAAAGAGCAATAGAGGTCACTTATGTTTCCCCTATGGCAAACTGTGTTTAAGGCAGCACTTAACACCAATTTCTAGGTGAAGTGTGAATATATTTTTGACTTACAAATTTTTCAGTGCTTTATTTGTGATTGCTTGAGATGCTGCCTCTTGACCCTCACTGTCCAGTTACTTCTCCATGGATAGTCTTACTAAATTGTCTGCATTCTCATAGTTTCACTGCTCCCTCCCACAGGGAAGGAAAGAGTTCACATTTTTCTTAGCACCTTGAGTTACCATACAGCAATTAATACCAATTCATTTGCTACAGACATTTTTTCAAAAATCCTTTTTTGTTGTTGTCTGTTCCACTCTCAGCAAAGGCACGACAGTAAAAAATAATCATAGCATCACAGAATCACTCTGGTTGGAAAAAACCTTCAAGATCATAGAGTCCAACCATCAACCTAGGACTGCCAAGGCCTCCACTAAACCATGTCCCCAAGGACCACATCCAAACATTCTTTGAATGATGACTCCACCACTTCCCTGGGCAGTGTATTCCAATGCCTGACTACCCTTTCTGTAAAAAAGTTTTTCTTAATATCCAGTCTGAATTTCCCCTGGTGCAACTTGAGGCCATTTCCTCTTGTCATGTTGTTCATCACTTGGGAGAATAGACCAGCCACTCCCTTGCTCCAACCTCCTTTCACGTGGTTGTAGAGAGCAATAAGGTCTTCCCCAAGTCTCCTCTTCTCCAGACTAAACAAGACCAGCTCCCTCAGCCACTCCTCATAAGACCTGTGCTGCAGACCCTTCACTGGTTTCATTGCCCTTCTCTGGACCTGCTCCAGCACCTCAATATCCCTCTTGTAGTGAGGGGCCCAGAACAGAATGAAGTATTCCAGGTACAGCCTCACCAGTGCTGAGTACAGGGGGACAATGACTTGTGCCCCAAAGCAAAACAATGCAGGCTGTAGATGAGCAACCCCTTGATAGTAGACCTTACATCCTGTTAACTATGGTAATGTGCCAGCAATGTGCCCTTGTGGCCAAGAAGGCAAATGGCATCCTGGGGTGCATTAGAAAGGGGGTGGTCAGTAGGTCAAGAGAGGTACTCCTCCCCCTCTATTCTGCCTTGGTGAGGCCACACCTGGAGTATTGTGTCCAGTTCTGGGCCCCACAATTCAAAAAAGACATGGAACTGCTTGAGAGAGTCCAGCGCAGAGCCACTAAGATGATTAAGGGAGTGGAACATCTCCCTTATGAGGAGAGGCTGAGGGAGCTGGGTCTCTTTAGCTTGGAGAAAAGGAGACTGAGGGGTGACCTCATCCATGTTTACAAATATGTAAAGGGTGAGTGTCAGGATGATGGAGCCAGGCTTTTGTCAGTAATGACTAATGATAGGACAAGGGGCAATGGTTTTAAACTGGAGCATAGGAGGTTCCACGTAAATATCAGGAAAAACTTTTTCACTGTGAGAGTGACAGAGCACTGGAACAGGCTGCCCAGAGAGGTTGTGGAGTCTCCTTCACTGGAGATATTCAAAACCCGCCTGGATGCGTTCCTGTGTGATGTACTCTAGGTGACCCTGCTCTGGCAGGGGGGGTGGACTAGATGATCTTTCGAGGTCCCTTCCAACCCCTTAGATTCTGTGATTCTGTGATTCTGTGATTCTGTAAGCAATGGTCTGGGGTGTAATGGGAGGCTTAGCAGGATTACCTTCAGGTTAGACTTGAAAGAAGAGAGAAAATTTTTAATATGTTTACAGAAAATTCTCTCCAGCAAGAGAGAAAGCATTAAAGTGCTTATTTGGGACATGGGAAAAGGCAACTTACATAATGAGAAGAGGTAAGTAACCTCTGGATACTGCATATAAATTATATTAATTATGCACTATGTCATGAAGGTCGTTGTGACAGATAAGGAACCTCTCTTGGATCTACTGGAGGAATGGAAACCAACTGAGAGCTGCCATTGGAGATGTAACGTGATCGAAGTGATGAATAGGAACTGTTTGTGTTGACATGTATGGGACAAAACTGTATGTGTTACAGTAGAAATAATCCACATGTTATACAAGAACTTGGATGAGGAATTACCAGTGTAGATAGATAGTTGTGTCTAAGAGGTCATGGAAGCAAAGAAACCCTATATGAGTTAGGCTTGCAGGTGATCTGGAGGTATGAACATACCTTGGAGAGCAAGGAGATATCAGAAAGGCAGTTCAGATTTGGAAGGTGGAACATTACTGTAAGCAAACCAAGATTATTTCTATAGAGAATAGAATGATGACTATTTTATGGTATAGAATCCACTTTAGCTCACTTTACTGGACACATAATTTAAAAAACTTTTGCCTGCTAATGGAATAGTTACATGCTAGATATCTTTTAACAAGAGAAGAAACCATTTTCATTTTAATAGTTTCATTCAAGAAGCAAAATATTTTCCATGTAATTTTTATACAGTACCATTTTTAAATTTTATTTTCCATGTGTTGGGCTAAGGGAAAAGAATTTGGTAATCATTCTAATCAATGAACCAACCAACCCATCCAGGACTTAAAATCTGCATTTTCCGACTTTGGACACACTGTTCTCTTCTGTTTCTGACTGCATTTGTTTTTAGTTTGAATTTCAAGCCCTCTTGTTAAGTGATCTGCTAAAAGTCCTTGTCTCTGCATGTCCATTTTGTTCAATACAAACTAAACGGACATCACCTCTGTTCACCTTAAGCCAGCCTTACAGCTATAAGAAAGACAATTTTTCAGGACACAGACAGCAAGATATTCCTGTTACATTTCCTCTAAGTTGTAGCTAAGATATGTAACAACGGGTAGTTCACACTGGGGTGGTCTGACCTACATTTATCCTACCACTGATCTTGAACCAAACTCCAGCAAAATCAAAGCACCCATTGCCATCTTTAAGAACACCACTAGTATATAGACTGTAAGTTTGAGGCTATATATGCACAAGCTTTAGCTTACTGGGTCTTATTTAAGTAGTGAAACAAAATGCGATTCAGCAGAGTATTTCAGCAGAGAGATCATTGCTAGTAGCCACAATCTGTAAATCCTATAGTTATAACAGTGGCATGCATACTTGCTTTAGGGAAATTTATATCCATCAGGGCACATGTAAACAGTACAAGTCAGCCTGAGCAGTAAGAGGTAAAATTCCAAGTTTTGGATGGTTAAAAAGTCTTTGATGTTCTTACATGAATAGAATATACATGGAGACCGAATACATACTCTCCAAATTTGATTCAATAAAGCTGAAACTTTCTGCCTTGCCCTTGGCCTCATAGTGCACCCCACATTAAAACCATTCAATAAAATTTGATACATTGCCAACTATTGCCTGCCTGAAGATTAAACTACTTAAGTTTTCAATTACCTATGATATAATACAACAAAGACACAAGAGTAATGTCCTTAACCCTCCAGCAGGGCAATCAAAAAAAAAAAAAAAGGTTATTTACACTAGAGGAAAGACTTAATAAAGAGATGGGCTCTGCAGTGTGCCCTGAAGGTCAATAGAGGGGCACTTGGTCTACCCATATAACTTTCGTGTATAACTATGCCAGTTTGGGGCCTGATTTTAAACGTATATATCCTTTGACATTGATGCACTTCTACCAATATGAAGATGTTTGATATTAGTAGAGCTGATATTTTGGTGCAAATGTAACTCGCTGATGAGTGAATACGGAGGGGCATGTATGTCTGCACTGTAACCTGTTGCAGAGATATCTGAGCTAACTCTAGCTGATGGAAATAAAAAATTGTGGCTGTGTTAAGATGTCATTGAACTTTCTGAGAGATAGTTACAATAAGTCAACAACAGAATTGTGATAATATGGCTCTGCTCTTTCTGGGCTTTAATATCTGCTTTAAGTTAATGCTGCACTGTGCTCTGTGGACAAACCTGCATACCCAGAATTAACTGGTTGGTCTCTACTGTGGTTCTGACTTAGACAATATGACTTAATCACTGCTTCCCACTGTTTGATCCCTGTAGACCTGATCCTTAAAGTAGCAGGAATAGTTTTCTTTCTCCTCACTAACTCTAAATGAAGGCTAGATGATTTGTTCAGCTGCAGAAGTTCATGTTGTAAATACATTAGTTGAGATGAATCCTTTTTTCAATGTTTTTAGCAGAAGAGTTATATAGTAAAATTAGGATCTTAATTCCGATGCAGCTACATACCCATTACTCAGAGAGTATCATTAAAGTAAGCAGATCTAATTAGTCAAAGTGGTAAAGTGGTACAATTCCTGCATGCAGAAGATGCAGCCCCAGCCACTCTCGGAATATGGAGATGAAAACTCCAGCGTTGATTAAGTCTGGCAAGAATTTAGTATTCTCATCTGCAGCTAAAATTCTACTAAATCACTCAGCTGTTCTCAAGATACTTGCAGCAGTGCATAAGGAGAGAAAGTGTATCTCAGGTAATTAAGTCTCAGATCATGTAAGGCTCTCCAAGTGAAAAAAGCACGCTAATTTTCACTCTGAAGGGAAGCAGTAACTAATGTACTGGTTCAGTGTGATTCTTCTGACCAGTTTAACTAAAGAAGCGGGTCACTGCATCTGCACCAGCTGGAGCTTCTGAGCGACTTTCGGGAGCATAATATGTTTAGCAAGCAGCATGGTAATCTAATCAGTGAATGGAAAAGCATGACTGTAGGCAAAATGTGGCAGAATGGGAAGAACTTGCTATTTAAAAAAGGAAAACAAAATTAACTTCCCTCAGTATTTCTGAACCTGCATTTGTTTATATATTTCCAGGGATTGTAATTAATTTGATTTCTATGGTATAAAGCTCATTGCCAAACATTTTAATATCATATCAACAGCAATCTTAGGTGACATTGTAGCTTACCAGTTGTAAACTTCTGCATTGTAAATTGCTGCTTCAGTGCAAGTTGAAGAAACATGTGCAAAAGCATCTGGTCCTATTTGTAGCTAACTCCAATCTGCAGACCCCTTACTTTGGTAAGAGTCCTAAAAATGGCTCCTGCTGAAGTCATGTTCCAGGACTGAATTTTATACATTTTCAAACTTCTAACAAGTTTTTACTTAAGATGTCTGAAGTAGCAAGCTGACATCCCAAGGAAAAAGCTGGTCTTTTATCCAGTGGAGAAGCAACTAAATATCGCAGAGCATGCCAGTTTTGAACAGTACTTTCAAATGGCTTTGATATGAGAACATTTGAATACTTTAATGTAGAGCATGACATTATAATGTTATGGAATTACAGCATATGTAAGATTAATATATTTACTATATTCATTAGTATATCTTCTCTTTCAGGGAGCTATGAAATACCTTGTGTAAAAAGGTAGGCTCTGCTCTTAAGGGTGGTTATTTAGCTTTTATCTTATTAAGTCTAATAGAAAGAACATCAGCAAAAATGTAGTGCATGTCTCATATGCAAAATCATATTACCCATCTATCCTGTCATAGAGTGAAAAAAAGCCCTTCTGCTTAGTTCATATACCTAAAAATTAATTCATTTTTATTTTATGGTAATTTGTAGCAAATCAATAGAACTTCTGTTGAAAATGTTGGACCAACCTCCACACTTGATTACACTGGTGAAAATTTGGAATTACTGCCTTGAAATCAGGGAAGTTCCAACAAGTGGAATTTGACACATACAAAGTGTACTTTGGTCCATTATCTTTTTGTAGTAAAAGGAAACTTCAGATAATTCCTAAATCTTTCTATAGATTGCAAAGGAAGACAGCATACTGGATCAAAATGATGGTATAAACTGCTTATGTTAAAGGCAGCAATATCAGTTGCTTTAAAGAAGGTAAAAACTGTGCAAAGAGGAGATATGGAATGACCTATCACAAGGGCCGAAATATGGGGAAATATAGGAAAAGTGTATATATAAAAAAATAAATGGAATTATATAGCAGATGCATGTAAGGAGATTCTCTTTTCTGAAGATATTTGAAAATGCATCTGTGTAATATAAAGTATCAACAGCTACCCCTTTTATTAAATATTTAGAGTAAATTCTCTATTTAAAAAAATGCTGGGTACTTCTTTTGCATCCAATGAATATTCATTGGGAAGTTCATTGGTGGGTGCCTATTCAAAACTGAAAGATCAAAAGGGAACTGTGTCAATTTTGTCCTTTTCTGGGTTGACTGCTATTTTTTGATGTAATAAATTGCCAATTTTAGAAGGGTAAAGAACAGAAATGGAAACGAGTATGCCTTTCAGGAGACTTTTGACTGTGCCATTATGAATAGTCTCCAAACAAACAGCTTGTTGCAAGCCATTCACATAGTAGATAGACATCCAATTGTTAGCCATGCAAATAGCCATATCCAATGGTCAGACAGCTGTTAGCTGGCTCTTAGAATGATTGGTAACCAGACTGTTGTAGAACTTACTCATGCCTATAGGCTGCTGGGTCTCATCTTTTTCTAAAATCTTATTAATAAATTGAACACGTTTTATGGGATCACCAATGTCTATCACCTCCCTTCTCACCATTTCTCTCAGTAAAAAATAGGAGACAAAACCAAAAAAAGAAAAAGTAGGAAAAACATGCTTACAGGTTATCTTTATAGCCCAGACTTTTATCTCCATAGGAGTATCATACTTAAAATTAAAGCATCTTTTGTGCAACCATTGCAACACCCTTGTACTTTGAAGTGCAAGTATGTTATAGAGGTGCACATATACACACAGAGACACATTAATGCATGTTACCTACACACTTACACACTTATTTCTTATTCTCAAAGCCATGTTCTGAAAATGCATAGAGCAGGAGCAAATTTAGGCTTTTAAAGATTCACAAAAACTGCTACTGATACGTAGGAAAGTCTTTTACTGGTGCTTTTCTGGAACACTAGACAATTGTATGCTCTTCTGATTGTGAATGGCTTTTCAGGTATTCGTGAAGTTTTACATGTTACAAGAAGAATTTGTCTAATGTAAATTAACTAAAAATACTTCAGATAAATTGAAAAAAAACCACAAACAATAAGTTGAAAGCTCACTAGACATCATGCTCCTGATAGTGCCCAGGACTGCCCAAGCGTGGTAGAATTCTTTAGCTGGAGTGTCCATCCTGTTTGCAGGACTTGATCCATAAGGCGATCTGTAATGGACAGTGGGAGAAGGTGGGTTTCTCTCATCATTATCTAATTCAGCAGTTTCTGACATTTTGGTAGGTGCTACTTGTTTAATAAAATTGGTGATGTCTGGGGTTAGATAATCCTGCCCTCTTAGACTCTCATGACCTTATCTTCCTCCTCCCTCAATGAGGCCTTCATGTGCTGCTTCCTCATTCTTGTTTCTGTTGAACCAGACTGATGGTGCCTCTCAAGTCCTCACTTTGCCACCTCCCCTTCCAGCTCTGGCAAAACCCAAGCACACTGGCTGAAATTCACAAATTCTCCAAGGACACTAACATGCCTCTACACTGTGTTGCTTCCTCAGATCTCTCACTTCTGGAGGAGCAAGACATATTTTGCTGAACAGGCTCTCTATGGAGCCAACACAACTTTGGGAAATGTAGCTCCTTGATTCTGTACTGAATCTTGTAATGATATCATCACTGAAACACAGGACTCAGCAGGAACAGCAACTCAAAGTTAGTGATGACGCAGGTGTGTTAAATTTGACTTCCTTTGTGAAACAATCGAGGTCTTTGTTTTCTCCTACCTGAGTACTTGAATTGCAAAGTTTTAGACTGAGATGGAGCCCTATTTTGCATCTTTTAAAATTGCTTATTGATATGAATAACGGGCAGAAGAAAGTTGGGTACAATTAAATAACCGAGTTAAGGTACTCAGTTGAGAAGACAGAAACCAAAGTTTCAGTCCTGCAAATGATTACTGAAGATGTTCTTTTGGATTTGAAATTAATTGTAAGATTGTGTTGTGCATACTTTCCCCCTCACAGTAAGTTTTTTACCTACAATATTATGTTGTCTTCTTTATATATGTTTTCTCTGTTCTTTCTGGCTCAATGACATTTTAATTATGCCGAACGAATAGGAACAATATCAACAACAGAAACAAACAAACAGAAGACACGTATATACAGCCATCTCATCCCCTTCTCCAGGATTTGTGTAATCATCTAAGGAGGTCATGCACTGGGAGAAGAGAGTTTCTTTCTAGAAGGCAGGTAACTCAACACAGGTTTCCTGCTTCTGAATGAATATTCAAACCAGACCAAGCTCTTGGCCTCACAAAACCCCCAATGGAATGTAAGCAGGATTGAAACACTTCTGTCTGTAGGTTGCAGTAGATAGCAAAGGTTAGGTACAACATTATCCAGCATCATGATACCTAAGTCCACCTAGAGGTGACTCTCTGTTTAGCTGTTTTCCATATCTAAAGTCAGGATGATTACTGTGCTTACAGACCCCAGCAGTAACAGAATGACTGAAATGAGACCTAGAACTACATTACACTCCCCTCAAAATATGAACAGTTAAAACAGAATTTGGAGGGACTAGAATAGTTCATATTCCTCTTGAAATTTGTCACTGAACTTCTTCTTTCTGAACATCACAAATGTATGCATTTAGCAGCTCCTTGGACTGTTGCTGCTAAAACTGTGCTTTGTCTTGTGAGAAATAGGCTTATGGAATAATAAGCTTTCCCTCTCACCTAGTACATGGAACTGATTGCAAGTGTTTGTCTTTTATTTTCCGTAACTATTTGGAATCTACCAATTGGTTTCTAGCGTTCTTGGTTTCAATTACCTAAATATGTGCATTAATCAAAGACCCCTAGCTGGTATTTTTCAGGTCCTCCATATTTCTTAACTGTGTATCTTTTATTAATTACCTCAAAACCTGTTTTAATATTCCTTGCAAGGTATTTGATTTTCCTGTTGCAGGATGTGAGTTCACTAGGTGAAAGTTATCATGAAACAATTTAATAGGAGCTTAGATCTCATTGTTTTTTACTAATTATTATTTATGTATCCAGTGCCCCAGGTGTCTATGGAACTTAACAGGCAGTTTAAAAACAGGCCATAGCCCAATTACCTAAAACAGTAACTATTAAAAAAGGTGCAAGTGTTTGGGAAAAGGGCAAGACGACAGGAATTATTACAAGATTGAAAGGTCACAAATATGCTTACTCTTACAGATGAAACTTGCCCATTTACAGCAAACTGAAATGGAAAGACTGGAACAAAGACTGAAGGGCTTAGCACTGGGTGCCTTACTGGAAGCCAAGGGCTTTGGAGAGAGATCTGAAAAAAGGCAAATCATTGTGCAGGGATAAGAAGCATGAAGCATGTGTCCTTTGTGAAACAAAGAGGCTAACGGATGTAGAATCTGTCTGGCTGCTGGGGGAAACAGGGCAAGTCAACAGGGGGGGTGCGGCAAACCTTTCCCTGGAAAGTGAGGATGAGAAACTATTTGCTAACATCCCTTGCTGTGCTTGGAGCTGCACACTACACAGAGGACATTGTCCGTGTCACAAAAGAAATTACTATCTTAAAGACTGATAGTTTAGTTTTATCCACTATGGTTCTTGCAGTTACCTTTGCCAAACTGCAGCTATGCCAAAGCTTAAGAATTGGCTGACTTCCAGCATCAGAAACTGTTGGACTATTGCAGTGAGATCTGGACCACAATTCACTAATTTCTCTGCTGCAGTGAATATGCATAACAACTAAAATGTTGCATAGAATTTTTTACCCTTCTGCTTGACTTCATTACGGGTTCCATGAAGAAACTTTTTCTCCTGAGTGAAGATGTAAGGATTCAGTGCTGTTTTCCTGAACAAACCAGCACTTTGAATTTTGTAGTTGCAGCTTGTCCAAATATTTCTCTTATGTTTAAAGTTCAAATTTTCTTTTTATGCAAATTGCACCTTCAATGAAGGTGGGAAATTTACACAATTCTGTGCTATTTCAAAATTCTTAGTACCAACAGCAGAGATGGTGTCAAATCTTTCACTAGTGGAAGTTAGAAATACTCGTAAAGATAAATACGATTACCTTGCTTAAATGCAGCTAAAAATGTGAATTTTGCCTTGAATTACTGGAATATGTAATTTTAATAATTTCTGTATATTTTTTATAATGGTCTCTTGGTCTTGACTTGATTATGTTCACTGAAGCATCAGCACTAAAAATAAAATTCAATTACCACATCAGCTATCCTAAACCAAGAAAGATGGTTAAGGTTACATTTTTCTCACAGTGACAAAAAACTGTAAAAATTCCTGTTTCTGCTCCTATGCTGCCTGTTTCTTCAATTACAGTTCTTCATATTCACCAGGACTGTAATATTTGTGTCAGTAAAGCTGTCAATGGAAAAATAAAGCTGTTCCTGGATTTTGGCTGCCTCAGTTCAGTACAAGCACTAGTTAGTATGATCTGTCCCCTGGTTAACTGCCTTTAAGGAAGCAGATGTAGGTTGATCCTTCATGACAATGGTGATGGTTCAATAGTCCAATGTCCAGCAGTGGATGGCTGCAGGCCAGTATCCAGTTGACTTCCTGGATACAAGGAAAAGCACATTATTTACCTCCTTTATTTTAAATATACCTCTCTTTTTCTAAGTAGAACCATTAGTTTTTATTGATGGGACTAATGCTTTGCATTTAGCCCAAATTACAATAGGAAAGGAGATGCTTAAGGGTAACTGAGTGATGAAAGGACTACATTAGAGTACAAGTCCAAAGGCTGCTGTTTCCTATTTGTAATGCTGAATCCACATGCAAGTCATATTTAAGCTATAAACGATGGCGCCTAGGGAGTATACACTTAGATTGCCTTGAGAAACTAAATACTTTTATCAAATCACCAGATGGATTTGTGTTCGAAAAAACACTTCTGTGTCCTTTAGATAATAAATGGTGATTTCAGCAACCTAGACAACTTAATTAGCATGTTGCCCCTGATCTTTTAGAGTTTTACTTAGAGATGCCTACTGTAAACAGTTTCAGAATACAGATAATTTCCCACACCATGCACAATTTCAGCTAACCTCCACCGATCTGCCTTGTTTTAATAATCAGAAATATTGTGCTGTTCTACTACCTTCAACTTTTTCATCAGAGAACTGTTAGACTATGCCATCCATTTTTTCTCATCACAGAAATATCATTTGCAGCTGGCTGAATTTAATCATTTGCTGCGACGAAGTTTTAGCCTCCAGAAGAATGTTTTGGGCACTGGTTTGGGGGAAAAATCACAATAAAGTGACAGGCCCAGGCTAAATGAAAGAAACACATCCAGAACTTGTGATTTTCATCATGGCAATAGAAAGAGGCAGGTTTTTGATTCTCAGGATGTCTCAATGAGGCAATATTCTGTTTAGATGAAACAATTTTCGTTGTAGTAGGAGGAGTGCTGATAAACACAAAGTTCTTATTGAACATACTTCAAACCATAGTAGCTGAATAGAGTTCTGTTAACTCAGATGTCGTTAGCTGCAAAATAAAGGGGAAGATAGGGTTTTCTGAAACAAGAGAAGAAATAATAAGGATACATGAGTTTAATTACCTCCATGTCTGTATATATATTTGAGGAATATGTCAAATGATCAAGAGGAATGATACAGCATCTGACAATGATTATGGCTTTGGAGGCATAATGGAAATTCTGACGGGTGGATTGTGAAGTGAAATCTCAGTTCAACTGTAAGAAAGAAATCAAGGAAAAGATGACATGTCCCTAGTGTCATAACTAAAAACAAGCTCACAGTTATAATCAGACAACACAATGGAATATAATACATAAATCTGAATATGATCAGCACTAGCTGTAAAAATTTAAGGTATTTGAAAACTGGGTACT
This sequence comes from Aegotheles bennettii, assembly GCA_013398125.1. Taxonomy (NCBI): domain Eukaryota; kingdom Metazoa; phylum Chordata; class Aves; order Caprimulgiformes; family Aegothelidae; genus Aegotheles; species Aegotheles bennettii. The sequence goes on along the minus strand of VZRW01010258.1, from coordinate 532,094 downwards.
CTGTATATCCCTAGTAAATGCTGTGTACCTCTTGTGTACTACACAATACACCAGTGTATCAAGGTAGCTGGAGCCACATGGCCACAGTCAAAGCCGAAACAATTTTAATGTTAAGGTAGTTGCAAATATAACCAAATCTGAAATGAAGAGTGTGTATAAGATCTGAGACACTATAAGCTGCAACAAATTATACGCTCCATGAAAATAAAAAATTTTAAAATAATAAATAGCTAAGGACAACATTGGACAGGAATGAATATGGGCAGTGATATAGAAAATAAAGTAAGACAAGGACAAATAAGTGCAGTCCAACAAAGTTCATTTAAAATTTGCAGATGCAAAACAGTTTTCTTCCTAGAGGAATTCAGAAGAAAATGATTAGTTTTTACAAATATATGAGGAGAAGTGGTTCTTTCTAAATGAATAGTGGACAGAAATTAGTTCCGATGTTAGCTCTGAAACTCAGTTTTCCTTTATCACACATTAATAAGAAAAAAAACCCACTGAAAATGGGAATACCATAAATTTTAAATTATCCCTTAAAAAGAATAAAGAAAACATAGATAGGAACAAATTAGGGTGGTACAAAAAACTACCAACATTAACCTAATTTTGCTAACATTAAAGCTGATGGTAAAACTAACATCAACTTTGACAGAATTGGGGTTAGGTCAGTACTGAATGTTTTTGAAAATTCCCCCATCAGAGGACAACCAAACCATCAACCACAATTGCTTGGCAAAGAATAATTCTTGCCAGATGAGTTGTTTATTTGTTTTGTTTTGTTTTCTTTATGGGAAAGCATAACAAAATTAGTAGATGATGAGAAAAGTGTGGGAGGATACTGGAGTTTTAGTAGAATGGTCAGTATGGTTTCTCATGGACTTTTCCCATTAGCCCAGTTCGGCAGGGAGAGCACGACTGCTCCACTGACTGCCCAATGGCTTTGATAGAGCAAGAAGGGGAATTTACCCAGAGGTAGAGCAAGGCATATGGTGGTCTGGCTAGAGGAAAATGGTGACACTTACAAAGCTAACTTTCTTGAAATTTATTCACACATAGAGATGGACAACACTTCAACACATTTCTGCCTAAAGTCAAAGTTTTGTACAGTACCAACCATGTTGTTAGCTCTTACCAACAAATACAAAGTCATGCTGTTACTTAAGTATATCATGTTGGAGACTGAAAGTCTGGAAACACAAGCAAAACACAGATTTGCCAGGAGAATGTGATTTTACCACCCAGTAACATGAGAATACATAATCCTTATATTTGCTAGGGCTTCATCCTGAATACAATTGAAAAAAAACAGCTTTGAAGACAGTTGTGCTGAGATCATGGGTAGAGATAACACTTAGCAAACTGGACTTAACATCTGAGTTTCTAAGGCAATATGTCAGCAAAAAATAAATAATTAAATTAAATCTTAAACTGAGAAATAACAATATTTGATAAAGAATACAGCAATAAAACCCCAGAAAGTTATAGAACTATTAAACTTTGTGATTCGGTGTCGCCAAAAAAGATGCATCAGTTGTATAAAACACAAAGAAATGAAGAATGATGACACAAGTAGTGCCATCTAGGCTACGTTTTACAGAATATAAATTTAAATGTGTTAATCAAACATCTTAATTTCTTTTCTACTGGCACACCCTGTCTTGGACATCTTACAGAAATGATTTAACATTGTATTTTAGTTGAAATGTTTGTCTTTTTTTACCTAACAAGCTAGTTTAAGATGTTAAGTCAGTTAAAAAAATCAATGAAGAAACAGCAAAAACATTCTGAAGAGTATCGTGCTCATGATAGGTTACAAAGGCAAGGCAAATCAAGAATGAACAGTTATCTTCTTTCTCTAATGCTGAAATCAGAAAGCGACTTCCCTCAGGTTTACCTTCTGAGCATGAATAAATTCAGATTTCCTAGGATTCTTTTAGCTTGCTGCCTTCTTTTTGTCTGGTGACATGGTCAAAAAGGCAGAAAAATACCACGTGCAATAGGAGTTATCCCAAGATGTTGTGGGGATGCAAGCTTTTTGTAGCTTTTTTTCTGAGACAATCTGAAAAGGTGTGCCTGTGCTGCATTGGCTGTACCCCAGTACAGATTTTTATTCGTTGTGGTTTAAGTCAGTTGTGTCTACATTACTTAATCCACCCCTGAGTTTCTCTGTTTGGCAGACATGCTTCCTTGCTCCAGATCTGAGCCAAAGTGTGAGACAAGTTATAGGAGCAGTATAGACAGCTGGGGAATTTAGTCTTGCATGCTGATTTGAGCCATAAACTAACATGGCTGTATAGATTTACCAATAAAGATCGGTATTATGATGTCAGCCAGTTAGTAGCTGGGGATGCTGAGCCAAATGACCTCATAGAGGCCTGCATCTTGACACCACAGACACTTACAAATAATTACCAATATGATACAGGACACACAACTAGAGCAGTATTTTTCCATAGACATTTATGCCTCAGCCAGTACAGGGATGGCTCAGTAACTTCTAAAGGAAAGACCATTAGTCAGATGTAATTTTCCCTCATCCTGTCACCAACCACTAATTAGGAGTATTCCCTGTTCTTGTGATTTTTATCATGGTCATGGTATTTGATACTTCTCTGTAAAGCCCCTGTTTTGGAGCCATGTGATTACATCAGACAGAAAGTTTCCAGACCTCAAGGTTTTGTTTTGTTTTTTAAAAAAAGAAAAGATTTTTTTAAAAAAAGAAAACCAAAACAACGAATAGAAAGACTCCAAATTTTAGTTTTTTAAGTGCCATTATTTCTGTGGCCCAACATGACTTTAACATCTGAGGTTAACAACAGGAAGTTAAAGTAGTGTTAAAAAAAACCCAAACAACAAAACTGTGTCCCCCAAGGAACCAAAATAAATTGCTCTAACTTTTGGTAAGCACCAGCTGAGTTTTAATCTGAATGAGGGACATCTATTTACTTCCAGCTCTTTTTTTACCTTTCCTCCCTCTCCAAAATATTTCTAATTATCTCTTCTATTAAAAATTTTTGTTTCTTTAAACAGCTCTCAGAATAATTCAGTCTTGTTGATGTTACATGGTATTTTCCATGTAAATAAAAAGAATGGTTCACTACAAAAGAAATTGTAAGAAGAGTAGTTTAAAATATTTTATGGTGAGAAATATTTAAAACTTTCTTTGTTGGCTAGGAATGTGCGGTTTCTAAGCCAAGTGTCCATTCTGGATTATGTAGTTAAACTCTAACTAGTATAAAGACATGAAGACTTTTCTTTGGGAATTCTATGGCCTATCATGCTGTTCTCTGAACCTATTGTCATTTTGTTTTGTTACACAATTACTTTTAGTGATTCACCTTTTTAATGAGAGCAGAAGGGAAACAGCAAAGAAAACATTCCTCTAAAATGTTTTCAGAAAGGCCCACTGGAATTTGAAATGGGTCTTATTTGGTGTACTTTGCATAATTTGTTACACTAAATATGAAACAGATTTCTGCTGCAGCTGCAGTGCATGTGTTATTCAGAAAAGCTCAGGTCTCCCAGAACACAACCATTGGCTTATTCAGAGTTTGTCAAAACTGTAATCTCTGGGCAGAATGATACTGAGTAAAAACGCCATGCAAAAAGGAAACGAAATAAACAGCCAGGAACAGACACTGTCCTCTGAGGATTCACACAACATTTGCTCTCCCTCACCTTTGTTTTTGTCAAACTACATCATTATTTCATGTTAAATGTGCCTAGGGAGGGAGCAGCTAATATTTTACTGATCTGTCTGATCAGCATTATTGTTATCACATGGGGACATGTGCAATGAGAGAAACATACACCTTGTCCTGCATAAGGGATTTCCCCAGTTATATCCACCAGGGACCAACCGTGACCACTGCTCTATCATTGCAAACCTTCTCTGTAGCCAAGTATGGCTGGGTGAGCTTCAGTTTCAGCTAGTGAAATGGCTTCAATTAGGCATTACAGTTCTCAGGTGCAAACAGTGACGCGCAGTAAGTCTGTTCTGTCTTTGTCAATGTGGTTTGAATTTACAACTCCAACAACAAAAGTAACTAGAACTTGTATTGCTGTGATGATAACAACTCCTCGACATTTAATATTTCTCTTCTGAAGTGGAGGGTAATCATTGGTGTCTGCAAGCACCACCCTGACATAACAATCACAGCTGCTTCATATATATATATATATACATATATATGTATATATGTGTATATGTGTGTATATGTGTTTGTGTATATATATACATATGTATATATGTGTATATATACACATATATATATGGCTATAGCAGGCACTAGACCTTAACAGTGAAAACCCTAATCACAGATGAACTATAAAGTTGAAAGAATTATCTACTTCTGAATAAAGATCTAGATTAAATAATAATAAAAGAAGATTTATAATATAGCTTTTAGGAAACAGGAGCTGTTTTTTAACTGTGATTTCATCTTGCCAGCAGAAAAGGGAGTGGAACATCTCCCTTATGAGGAGAGGCTGAGGGAGCTGGGTCTCTAACTTGGAGAAGAGGAGACTGAGGGGTGACCTCATTAATGTTTATAAATACGTAAAGGGTGAGTGTCGGGAGGATGGAGACAAGCTCTTCTCAGTGATATCCAGTAATAGGACAAGGGGGAACGGGTGCAATTTGGAACATAGGAGGTTCCGGGTGAACATAAGGAAGAACTTTTTCACTGTGAGAGTGACAGAGCACTGGGACAGGCTGCCCAGAGAGGTTGTGGAGTCTCCTTCTCTGGAGACATTCAAAACCCAACTGGATGCATTCCTGTGTGAGCTGCTCTAGGTTGTCCTGCTCTGACAGGGAGCTTGGACTAGATGATCTTTCAAGGTCCCTTTCAACCCCTAACATTCTGTTATTCTGTGGTTCTGTGAATGTCATATTCTACAGCAAAAAATTGAACAATGATTGACTGAAACTTCAGACATGATTTTATAACTTCTTCTTTCCTATGCTTTAAACTACTATAAAGTTTACTAGTTAAAATCTGCTGGGTGTCTTATTCTGAACGGGTTTCTGTAAGGTCCATTCTTTGATCTACTACTATGACACAACCTGGGATTTCAGTGTATTAGAACCTACAGTCTTCATTGAGTAAAACATGAAACTCAGCTGTCGGAACTAGATATTGGTGGCTGATTAGTAAAAAAAAAAAGACAAAAAAAGACCCACTAGTTTTCACTATGGCTGAGCCAATAGGAAAGGACATATTTATTTTTGTTGCCAAGGGTCCACTTTGTGAAGCATGAACAAGCATACAAGTTGAGATGTAAATCTAAGAGCAAAAGCTTTTGCGAAGCTTTGCTATGCTTTTCTCCCTGGTGTTTTGGGGGTAGGTAAGTATTCCACCATCTGAGAAATGTTTAAGTCAGGCCTGATCTTACACCAAAGGAATTCAGTAATAATACTCCTGAGCAAAATCAAAACTTTAATTTCCAAGCCAAACCATTAATTTCCTGAAACACCTTCATCTCTTCTCCTCCTGGCAGTTGTTCCCCTTTTAACCTTCCTTTATCCTAAAACCATCACAAACAGTTTCAGCCAGCATTATGGAAAATAAACTAGCCATGGCCAGGTAGGAGAAGCTGACATGCAAACCAGGATTCAGTCACCTAGATCCTAAATGGAGGGCCTAACAAAAGGGAAGCGTTTGAAATGTTTGGTCTCCAGGAATAAAACGAGGAAATAGTTCCTGCATATAACTATCCATATATAATTGCACTCTTCCCACATCTGGATGACAAACCTTGCCAAATGTTAAGAGGGAAGACCTGTGAAGGAAGAGATTCAAACACACAAATGAATCTTGCATAGCAATTTTCCATTTACAATTTTTAGGTCTTTGATTCTTATTTGTGATTATTTTTCATGTCTTTCAAATGTGAAGTATCTTTGATCAGTGGGCTTTATAGAATCATGAATCTGAACCTGGAACATCAGAAGTAGTCTTTGAGTAAGAAAGGATGAGGTGATGAGAAACAAAAGGATTTTATGAAAAACTCAAAGCCAGGCACTGCCTGTCAGATCATGCTGGTCCTCAGCATTGTAAAAATAGCAGGGCTCTGAATAGCTAGGGAGAGAAAAAGATTCAGAAAGTGAAAAATAAAAATACTGTTTTCTAAACGCAATTGATAATTTTCTTTCAACCTAGGACAACATAAGGTATTTTAATATTTAAAGATTTCCACTATCAGTCTGTTTATGTTTGCATGCATTATTTTAGTCTGTTCTTCCTTTTGTTTTTCTTAATTAAATCTTACAAGCTGCAGAGTGTAGCTGGAACTTTAATATATACCATTCCTAAATATCTTTTAGGCCCCCAGATGAAACAGCCAAGTCTATTTATTTGGGCTGCTCTGTCATTATGGTACAGTTATCTGACACATATATTCTTTGCAAAGGAACTGAATGCAGTGTTATGTCTAGGAAGTACAGAATACAGAGGACTAATTTTAAAGAAATTTATATATTAGCTTGTTTCTCCTGACTTGGTACCTTTCTAAATATTAAGTGGATAATTTAATTAATTCCCCATCCAAATAGTATAAAGAAGGAAGTAACTCTAGACAATGATTCATTCCTTCTTAAAATATATAGAATGATCTACCTGCTGGAAAATCTCAGCTTTTCCCATTGATTAGAGGATTATCAGGAGTAAGTGCCTAACGTTTAAGTAATGGCAAATTCCAGTTTCAAATAGCTCTTTATTACTAATAAACAGAATTATTATCATGATGTGGATAAATAATGGGCAGATCATGTATGGTATAAACAGATAGTCCTGTCAAAGGCAGTGTCTCTACTGACTTCAAAATCAGTATGTGCCTTCTAATTTTATTGCCAGGTTCAAGGTATGAGAATCAGGAAGTACAAGACTTATAGAGTTGGATGTCTTCAGTTACAATGGTATGTCAGGAGTAATTTCACTTGAAGTCAGTGGAAACGTACAAATGTAAAGTGTGGAAGCAAAGAGGAATTAAGAAATGGGATCTGATCCAAATCTCACTGAAATCCATGCATTTTTTTTCTCTGAATCCACTGAACTTTGGATCAAGCTCCTAGTTCCTTGGATAGCAACAGCAGTCCGGCCTCTTAGGGTTGCCAATATTTCTGCAGCAGTCAGCCATATTCTGCTCTGCTGTATATGGGAGGGTATTGAAAGTAACACTATGTCAAATGTATTTGTACAAAAGAAATCCACAGTTTCGCTGGACATTTTTTGTTTCTTTACAATATAAACAGAGGATTAAATTTATACTAGAGCAACTGTGACTATGACCACTCATTTTATCTGTCTCTTATTTGTTCCTAACACTACCTGTTACTGTGCAGTAGAAATGATTGAGCTGCCCCTCCAAATAAGACAGAGAAGTTTTATACCTTCCTTGTTGTTTTAAGATCCAGGTATCTGTTCATCTCTCCAGACTTTAAGAGTTTATAAACTGAAATAAGTTACTAGCAACTGTATGAAAAGAAGTTCTGCATTTGCTTTGCATTTATATTTAGGATTGATCTTCTCTTTTTGTATCAAATTTATCAATGTTTCATTTCAGGACTTTTACTGTAAAGCTTGAAGTTCAAAAAACATAGCCAACTTTTTTTAAAATTAGTGCTGACCTAATCTGATCTCAATGAACAGGCTAAAATATGCAATAATGCGTAAAGCTGGCAACAATTACAGGAACAAATAAAACATTTTTTTTTCTCTCAGGATTTGGAGAAGGGAATAGTAAACAAAAAGAGCTAGAAGTTTCAATGGTTTAATGCTGTTTCAATGCTGAGTTTAAGTATAAAAGAATCTCTGAGACTCTTCAAGATGTGCCAACAGGTCAAATCTCTTTCCAGTTGCTCTAACTACTTCTTAATAAAGTGGAACTGTTTGAGGATTTGACAAGTCCCATGGGTCAGGAAACACGTATTAAACAGCCTTAGAGAATTTTTCTCTTTCAGTATTGAACCAATATTGTATGACATAAAAAGCGGTCTTCCATTCTCTTCTCTGCAATACAGACATCTCTTTCAATGTCCTTTTTAAGTGTGAGGGTAGAAGGACATTCCATTTTAAACATAAATCCTACCCAGTTCCAAACTGAGAGAAAAAAACCCCAGACCTTTTGTGCGGAGGGAGAGTTAGAAAGGTGAAGTGAAAGGAAATAGAAAAGAGGAGGAAGACTGAAAGAACAAGGACAAAAATCAAAGGAAGGAAAAATTGTTTTCTTTTCCTCTATTTCTTGCTTTCCTCTATTTCTTGCTTTCACTATTAGCTTCTCCCTTCTTTTTCTTTCACCTTCCAGTTGCATTGCTTCATCTATTGGCATCTCTTTTTCTGTTCAGTAATTTCTCTTATTTTTTTTTCCCATTCATTATTATTCATTTCACATAAATGCCTTAAAACAGACATACACAACTTTTTAAATACTTGTTGATTGAATTCAAAGTCACCAACATGATTTTTCCAAGATATTTTCCAATTTTCTATCATCTCTACCAGCAAAAGGCAGCAGAGATCTAATTCACAGCTGCCATCTGAAGAACTTTATCTCATCTCCAAGCCTCTGTATCACTCAACTGCCATTTCAGGAGACACAGATCGCTTGACCACACTACCGTATCCAGAGGTAGGGTAAAAATTCAGAGACAGAGAAGTTTACTATCATATTTACTTTATAAAATAGATGACTAAATTGAAACATTCCTCTTTATTGACACATTTCCCTTATTCTCAATCATTTTATTTAGTTTATGTTCAAGATTTTATGTTTTATTTCCTTCTTTTTTCTCTTTTGTTATCAACACCTTCCCGTTACATTTTAACTAAATTTTACATTTCAAGGGATTCTTCTTTCTTTTTAGAAAAAGAATTATCTTCCCATCAATGCTTTCCTAGTCCATCTTCTCTAACATCCTCAGCAAATAACCCAGATATGAGATGTCTTTAAAGTCATTTTACTTTGCCAGTCACTAACAAATACTTCATTTCTGACCCTAAATGATTTTTAGACAGTTACATGCTGCTACCACATGGCTGAAGCTATTGCTTTTTTTATATATGTATAATTATATTCACAGGCCCTCCATTTGTTCCTTTCCATAAATTCTGCAGCAAGAGTTTGTATGTATAGAGCACTACAGCCAAATGAGTGTCAGAGTGGATGATCTAATGTTATTCAGTTTCAAGATCTGTAAGTTGTAGCATAAAGTAGAGATAGTAAAAACCAAATTCATTGCCTTATCTTTTTTTGTTGTTGTTGCTGCTGCTGGAAGAAAGCAGAATATTCTCATGTACAGAAGTACAATCATTTACTGAGCTGGCTTGAAAATGGAATTTAAAGAGGAATTTTTTGAACAGAAAAATCCTGAAAGCAATTTATATGCAGCACTGATACGTCATAGTTCTTCCAGTTTTTACCTTTTTGGTATTTTGAATAATTTTATATTGAAAACCAGCTGATTTTACCTGATGAAACACTTTGCCACTGTTGTCACTCCTGAACAACAATGTCTTTTAAAAACCACCTCTTGTCCATTGGACGCAAACCCTGTTAACTGTTACTGTAAATGAGACATTTCCATTAGATAATCATATTTGCCTAAAGACTGGAATTATATTAGAATGTAATTTCATCCAGTCTATGCACAGTACTTCTGATTGTGATAATGTTACTGTGCTTTTCTGAAGCTATGGGAAGAAAATTTTTTACACTATGAATATAAGAGATTTCTGTAGTCCATGTTTGAGGCTTGTTATGTGGACAGGAATTTGGCCATCCAAGTCATGTTTCTGTTACTTTGTACTAAAGGCAATAAATGACTTATGCAATTGATTAAAAGCTAAAGATCAGGGATACATCCGATCTACAATGTTGTTGTGTGCAAGGCAGAACACAATGAAGGAAACTTACAATTACATAATAAGATAGTTGTATGATGCATGCTTAAAAAGTTTAAGTGTCCTTTTCTTCTTAGGTTTTAATGTCCTGTACAACTTTGCATCAGACTCTAGGGACAGAACACAGCTTGTTAAGATAAATGTGTGTCAACAATATTACATCTGAATAATCCACTAAAAACTTGTCCAATGTACTTCTAGGAGGATCATTCCACTCCTGTGGCTTCTATGAATGAATCAAGTGGCCTCATTATACATTGTGTGAATCAAGTAGAGTTTACTCTATCATTCAGTCTAGCTGGCTCTTTATTTGTGCACTCAACACTATGATTTTATTTTTAACAATAAGCAATGCCACTGAAATAACACAAGTTACATGAATCCCGTGTAATTTGTAAGTTTGTGGTTTCATAGCAGAAGTAATTTTGCGTTAACTAAGGAATAGACAGAAGGATTATATTGGTATCAGTGTTTTGCCCAGCTAAATCATGAAGATATCAGCTTGAGTTAAATAATTCCTGAAGTACTTACAAAGGACATCTTAGTCATGTCCCTTCTTGTGACGTATCACAGAATTGTGAAAGAAACGAACAATAGTATTTCATTAATTGACATGTAACGAGTTAATTGGATATAAGACCAGTGTGTTTCAATCAATACAATCAACAGCACACACAGTAGCTGTCTGCTGATATGATAGAGAGGAAACGATTATGAAAAAAAAGACAAAATAAAACCACAGAGATGCTTTTTTATACGCGGTGTTATAGCACAGACACCTAACTCAATCCTGTTAATAGAATGGTCCTGCAAACCGCATGTTGAAACCATATACAACTTTATCAAATGTACAAACATCTTAGAATGATCAGGAAATTTGCTGACTTTTTGTATTTTCTCAAATGAGCTAATTATTAGAAATGACCATTTAGCAAGACATCAGCTGCTCAGTGAGAACCTTATGCTTACTTATCTTATTGTACTCAAGCCACTGAGTCTGTTTGTTCTAAAGATGTCACTATTTAATGTAACTGTTCTTTATCTTTCCTAAAACAAAATCATTATCCCCTTAAGATTTTCACTTTGTTTCTCCCAATGCCATGAACAATCACTTTTTCACACCTTTCCATGACTGACTCCCCTGTTCCTGTCAGTCTGCCCTTACATCCCCCAAAGCCCAAAGAAAGCTGCAAATACTATCCCAGAAACCGGTATTATATTTTGACCTGTTCCTCTTTTCCTTTGGAAAAAAACCTGAAGAACAGACAAGCAAGTGTAATATATTACCTCTGGTGGCTTAGCTGGACAGCAACAGGGGCTTGTAATAAGGATGTGGTAATACACCACAAGGAATCTGTAGACTCATAAAACTTGACCTTATAAATCTCTACGTTTATCGATTCCATACAGCAGCCACTCCCTGTGGTGGAAATCTCAGACCAATAAACCTGCAGTTGATAACCATACAATATCCTCAATTTTTCCCTCCAGGCCAGCTAATCATGCTACATTAATAATGTCTGTAAAAAATTGAAACGTCACTTGAAAATAAAGATACAGTCTGATTCTTGTCATTACTTTGCATATAATTAAGATGTTAAACAAACTAGTTTACAGTGATAGCCAGGAGTCCCAGTTGTATTTTTTTGCTTGTTCATACCTCTGTTTAAAGTTCCTACTCTGACCGGATAATTGCTTTCCTGCTTTTGTTTTTGGTTGTTGTTTTTTTGTTGGGTTTGGGCTTTTTTAAAAAAATTAATTTAGATTCCTAAAGTAGATTACTCCTTTCTCTGGACACTAAACACTTCAGAAACAAGAAAAGATATTTCTGCTGCAGGGACCACTGCAGTGCTACGCTATGCAGAGATGTATCTTGTACCTCCAGCATCTACTGGGAGACTGCTTCACATAGAGCGGACCCATATTTGATGCTAAAGACTGTAGTCAGACTTGCTTTTGAATACAGGTCTGTATGCACTAGTGCTTCTGACCTGGATCATATATTTACCTGTAAAAAGTGCCTAAATGAACACAGTAATTCCTTCATCTGATTCTCATGACTATCTCCTCCACACGACACTTTACACTCTGGATACACTTAGTGATGTTCAGTGAGAATGATTTCAGATTAATTCTGGTTTTCAATAAGAAAATTGATGTAGAGTAAACCCCAAAAAACAGAATGAAAACTGTTTTAAGATATCCTGATTTATCCTCTGACACATTGTTTTATCTTTGATGGAATGGCTGCGTATCTCCACTCGATAACTGACTCCAAAGAATATTGCAAAATGGTTGTGAAGTGCACTGGGATGAAACAGGCTATAGAAATTTAAAATAAGACTAATAAGGAAGTAGTAAATGTGTTTTCCTTTTTTAAAGCCCTGCTTCCACTGAATGCCTACAGGAACTCCCAACTGCAAGCAAATTAATTAACATTATGCAAAGCAAAGTAAGATAGAATTAATCCTCAAAAGTCTAACTTTAGTACATGACTCCAGAGAAACTAATGGATCCATCAGCCACCAAAAAGGCATTAAAATCTGCATGCCTTACACTAAAGATGAGATTTGAGATCATCATTAGATTTTACTTTACTACTTTTTTGTGGGAAAATAATGTTTCTTCTATCAAAACTGTTGCCAGAAGGATAAAACCACACTAGCTGCATATTTGATCTGTGTGTCATCACAAGGCAGATCCTAGATCACTGAACAACATCCCCATATTTCTTGCCCAAGGAATATGTAGCGAAGAAGAAAACAGAAAAGAATATTGGCTCACCACTGCTTCAGTGTGCTTGAAAGAGAGAGAAAATACACTGCATCAGACAATAAGGAAATACAGTTTATTTTCTGCTAGGAGCAACAGAGGAGAAAGGAGGAATAGAGAGTGATTCTTCAAGACATAGAACTTTCTTGGGACATTGGTGACAGATGCACTCACACATCTTCTCTTATTAAAGGCAAGACACAGCTCATAAACAAAATTCTAGAGAATCCAGTATATTTAGGGCTTGCTTTTGGATTTGAGGAAACTTTGTTCAACATACATAGGCTAAAACTTTAAAGCTTGCATGAACAAGGTCAAACTAGACCAATAGTTACTCAAACTGCCAAAACATGAAACAAAGGGAATGCATTTGGAAGAAAATATTTTGAGGGAAAACAAATTGAAAACAAACAAATAAAAAAATCCAAACATGATTAAACTTGGTTTTATTTTATTCCCTTTCTTTTTGGTCAGGAAAAAAAAATTGCTATTTTCAGGAAATCAGTTCACCTTGGCCATTTAATCACCAGCAAGAACAACTAAAAGAATAATAATGTCAGCCTAATATAAGAGTTCTCTTTCCAGTATTATCTTTTGCCTAGAGGCAATGTAGAAAAATAAAACTAGGCAGACTCCTTTTTCCTATGGCTGGGCAGTTTTAATATGTTTGGGTTTTTTGTCAGGATTTATTTCCCTGTAATATTAATTTTTAGTGAAGATGTACTTATAAGCTTTTAATCATGTGATCATTTTAAAATGTGTTTTTAAAGATATGTTACCAAATTCACAATTCTGCTTACAAAAATAATGCAGTAATGCTCTGGCTCCTTCAGCCAGTGACAGTTATGCTGCAGATTTCATTTGAGTTAGAATTTTTCTCAAAAAATTTTTGGATACACCGTCATACATAGCATAAAATAAAGTTGTTTTAGTGGTTTTCACAAATTATTTTGTAGTGGAACAAGGACTGCATTTCAGACAAAATTGAATGCTTACTAGACTTTGAAAATACATTATATTATATTAACTATATTAATTATATTATACTATATTATATTATATTAGTTTTTACCCTTTAACAAGATTAGTATAAAAATGAGCTAGTATTCAAACTGTTTATTCAAGATAGTCTAGTCTTTTATTGTGTACATACAATGGAAATGGTAAATTGCAAACACTGGATCTGATTCTCAGTGACCACTAACCACAGAAGTTCTATCTCTACTTTCTTTTATAGAAAGTCAATCTGCTAGTCCTTCAGAAAGTAATCCTGCCTCATCAAACTAGTTCCCTTGAAGAATTTCATGTCCAATTATTTGAATGGCTAGGATTACGTATGCAAGATTAACAAATTCACATGCTTTTTGCCAGTTATTCATGCAAAATATGTCTACACCACATAAGGGAGAGGAGTGAAAAGAAGTACTATTAGCCTGAGAGAACAAAAGGATTATGCAGTGAAGGATACTGCTGGTGAACATACCAGTTCACCTAAACAAGGATTATTCTCTTTAGCAAAGTGCTCAGCAAATTAGGTAACATTGTTTTTCTACCTGATCTGGCTTACGCAGAAACAGTACAGGTACAAGTGCACTATGCTCTTGAGTCCTTTCAGTGCCCAGGTCAGCTGTCTCTGGCACCTCTGCATTGCCTTGTGGTCTGACTGAAGCAGTGTAATCACCCAAATATTCAAGGAGTTCTACCCTTTGGCAGGGATAATGGGCTTTATGCCCTTCTGAATCACACTTCCCTCTTATCTGCACTTCTGCAAAAGTGCTAAGTATAAAATGCTACAGTTCCTCTAAAAGGGGACATTAAGGCCCTGCAGAAGCTCATGTAGGTCTTCAGAAAAGTGTATGAGTTTAGACTGCTGAGTCTAATTAGTTCCCATAGGGTGAAGAGACAGAAGAAGAAATTTGGCAAGGGTTCTTCTTTTTGAAAAGCCCCATTGTAACTGCAAAAGTCATTGTAGCTGCAGCCTTATTTTCAGATATTCCCGGTCTTAACTTTTGCTCTGGAATCTCTCCAGTTCCCTGAACTCCACCAGGGCCTGTCTACATCAGAAAACCACTGAAATAGTTATAGTAGAATGGCTGCTCAAGAGTAGTCTATTCTAGCAGAGAAGCAATTTAATCCTGGAACAATCTCTACTTTTCCAAATAAGAGTCATCATTGTAGAATAAAACCCCTTATTCCAGAAGAGAAAGTTCGCATGAGGAGGTATTTCACTATAAACACCGGTCAGTACAAACATATAGGCCAGCTCAAAATGTCACATCTAGAGAAATAAATGCCATCTCTAAAAATTTTGACATATTTTTTTGTCATACATTTTGTAATTTGATTGCTGCATTAAATGTTTTCTTAGCAGATCTTGTAGTAAGATTGGGATGTGACTGTCTATATGTTTGTATAGTAAATACAATGAAATCCTAGTCAAAAGTGAAAGTGTCCAAAATTTTATGCTTTTTACAGAGAAACTGATCTACTCTCCACAGTAAGAAGACTGAAAAGCTTTCCATGTGTACCACGATCTTCTGAGTTAGGTGGTGCACATGTGTGAAGCTCTGTTTCTTACAAAGGACACCAAGAAATATGAGAATTACCCAATGCTGATCAAGTTGCAGAGGGGCAAGGAAGCAGGGCTTAATGGCAGATGGAGCAGTGGGCTGACACT
Organism: Aegotheles bennettii; assembly: GCA_013398125.1. Taxonomy (NCBI): domain Eukaryota; kingdom Metazoa; phylum Chordata; class Aves; order Caprimulgiformes; family Aegothelidae; genus Aegotheles; species Aegotheles bennettii. The sequence goes on along the minus strand of VZRW01010258.1, from coordinate 516,740 downwards.
GTGGAAACAGATTCTATTTCTGGCTCCCTTACCAACTTTCTGCATAGGCTTTGTGATAATGATTATGATCATCGCTTTGTAACATACTCAAAGACCTCATGTGGGATGCAGATACCTATATTTTAAAACCAATTGAGTATATCTGTGCAATTTGCATGTTCAGCAAGTTTTAAAAACAATATAAATTAAATATTTTTAATTCTGACTATCTTTCAATGTGTCTATAATCATTAGACACTTTCCTATTAAATTGTTTCCTGTAATAACAACTGACAAGTGCTTCAAGATACCTTGAGTCTTCCTAAAGCAGGATAGTTAGTTCATTTATGTTTGTGCAACGGGGATTATAATGACTCTTTAAACTCTCCCATAGTGTAATCAAATAATAACAACAACCGCAGAATCACTGTTTGTACAATCTCTTGGTGATAAGTTATAGCAAATGCTACTTGTAAATCATTTTACTAATAGCATAAATAGATTAGTAGAAAAATTATTTAATTATTCCTTGCAGGTTTTATTGGCTTCTGTGGTTGGGTGAGGATACTAAATCTCGAAAATAATTCGTTTCTGTTGTACAGAACAGTGTTCTAGGTCAGAAGAGCACTTAAATGTCTGTAAGGAGGTGTTTTGGACCTCAGTGAATAGAAAAAAAGATGTGTGCTCAAGGTTAAACATGTACTGAAGAGAACAGCCTTCTAAACAGATGCTAATTCTGAGTACATTGGTCTGTAGTTAATCTAGAGAAAGGGGAAATATGTCATTTCCCTGCATGAGAAGACAAGGTGGGAGAGAGCCAAAATTGTTCTCTCCTTTGCACCGAGGAGAAACAAGGTAGTAGGAGAAATACTCATTAACTGTTACAGACACAGTCAAGATATGGTGGCAGAACAAGCACTACATCTGGTGGCTGGCATAGAAGAGATCATTGTACAGCAGTGGTTCAGCACATCATGGCAAGAGAATAAAGGTACTCTTCCATATCTTCTGTATCTTAGGTAGAGTGCAGGGAGGTCTAAAGCTTGTCTTTCTGTTAGCAAACACATTGGTCTTGCTTTACAAGGTAACAATTAGTGCTATTATTGTCTAGTTGAAGTGCAAAATCTCCATGTTTTCTTCAGACTTTTCTCCCTTTCTACAAAAAGTAGAAAAAACAGGTAAATTTTTTTCTGACAGAGTTCTAAGGGAAGTACATTGGTTTATTTATTTGCTTTTAGCACCAGGTTACAGAAAACTATTGTACCAGAAGAAAAGAGGCTAGGCACAATTCATGAAGGAAAGTATTTATTTTGGGTGAATGTAAAGTCCTAATTTATTCAGCATATTTTTTAGGCCTTACATTTTATCCCTTTTTAATTAACTCATTTCTAAGCTTTAAATCTTGTACAAAAATATTTTATTGGAATTTCATTACCATTGTTTTCCTTGGGAAGGCAGCTAATAATCTTCATGATATTATTGTAAAGCCATCACTAAGCAACATGCTTTGGCATTTGTATAAGCCTTTGTCCACCTCCTTCCCTCCACCCAAATGCACACATTTGCATTTACTGTTAAAATATTATGGATGCTGACACCAGTTTAGCCACAAGACCTGGTGTTAGACTGTCTCTAATTGATTTAATTATTCATAATTGCTCAGCTGGGGCTTATGTGTACTTCAGCATGATTAAGGGAGAACATACAAGTCTGCAGCTAATGATGTGTTCCATCATAATTTACAACCGTGAAGTTGCTAGAGATAAATTGTATAGGCATAGTACATTTCTAATCCTGTTTAGAATGCTTTTTCATACCTTGCCAAAAAAAAAACAAGAAGAAAGAAATATCCCAACCACACTTCTGATGCTCCTCATAAATGAGTTTTAAGGAAGGATTGGAACAGCATGCTGTCTTTTAGTTTGTTTAAACTAACATTATTGATAGAATCAGAAGATCTGAGATTCAGATCTGAGTCCACTGTGTATGTGATTTAATTCCACTGCATTTCTTTTTGTTGCCTCCTTTCTAAGTGTACTTGCTCATCCCTCCTTTCTACTTGCTCATCTTGTGCTAGATATGATGAAATTTTCTGTGAAAAATGTTGTCGTTTGTGATTATTAAAAAATAGAATTAACTTCTGTTAATATGACGCATGAAAATGATCACACAGCGGTTTCCTTAATTGTCACCAAACTTGTTTTCATAATTAGTTCAAGACAAGCAATTCTGAAATGCCATGTACATTTTATGAGACAACATCCCTGAATAGTATTACTGGGGATGGTGCCTTTCTTGTCTTTCAACAGTTCCGTACACATGGTGAACACTATTGGGAGAAAAAACAATAGTAAATATACCAAAAATGAACATGATTTTCAGTGTAACTGAGTAATTTCTGATAGGGCCTCTTTTTTGCTTCTGAGTGGAAAAGAATATCATATTTTTAGAATTGTGTGTGTCAGGAAAGGAAAACAAAGGTGTGGTATGCTGTGAATGACGAATATTTCTGAGATTTCTATAGTCTTAATATTGTTAGTACGAAGTGAAGCATTTCTTAACAATTCAGACTAGTGCCTTAATCAGAGAGAGAAAGCACACTTTACAGGATTATATTCAGTTTAATCTTAAACTTAATGTTACACCAGACTGGCTGGTGATGCAAACTAGGAAATGCAACATCATTGTCCTGATAGTAAAGGCAGTGTGGCTTTGTCTGGAGCAAGTCTCAATTGCTGCTAACAAGGCATTAACTTTCTTCAGTACTTTGCATTTTGGATCCCTCTGAACAAAGAAAGTTCCAAAAAAGAAGGTTCTTCCCCAACTCCTGGTTCATAACATACCCTGTTCTTTTTTGGAGCTTGGAGAGACACAACATGCAGCATTTAGAACCGCAATGTATTATCAGAAGGATGCAATTACAATTATTTATTTAAGCTGGTTCTGAACCAGGGAATCCTGATATGAAGCTGGAGCCAGTAAAGGCTTGAAAAACTACTGACAATAAGCAATTCTTCATGGAACAAAACTATTACAATAGAGGGTCTTTGATCTTGCCTGTCTCCTGTTGCCAATTGAACTTTGTCACCATGCACTGTCATCCACAAGGGAGCACTTTTGAATTAAGCAGTCTACAGCAATTTAGTCTGTTCCAGCTTTGAAGTGCCAACATCAGTCAGGCCAGTACTAACTTTTTTCATTAAATTTTTTTTGAGTTCTCTTAGGAGTTTAGCAGTCCTGGCATTTAGATAACTAAAGTCAAGAAATCAAGGCACTAAGACATCAAAAGCAAGAGGGGCCCCTAAAATACAAATGTGAACAATCATTAGGCTCTAATGGTGCACTTCATTAATGTCCACTTCAAAGCAAAAGTTTACTGACTTTGGGATTGACTAATTTACACATTGTGGGAAATTGCTGCCAGCCATGCATGTAACCACTAAATGTTTCTCGAATAAATAGAAACGCCCTCTTCCTTCAGAAATCAGGAACTGCAAACTGAGCCTTTAATTGCAAGATGGTCTTTCATTTGAATTGAAATGGAAAGCCTGACTAGTGCATAAATCAGTGAGGGTGTGTGTAGTTATCATACAGACACACTGTTGTCAATCAGCATCCTTTTGCAAATTTCTCTCCTCAGCCCCCCACCCCCCGCAGCTAAATAGGAATATTGCATCATAGTCTGGTTTTCTTTTGGACATGTTCATCTATTTAGAGTCTTCAGAAATTTCCATCTTACTTTGAAACCTAGAGCCTACTGAAAAGTCAGTCTCTTCTAAGTAATACTGGTTACTACACTGCTGAGACTGAATTTCTTTGGCAGGAGGGGAAAGAGCAGTGATACTTTAACTGTTAGTGGTACTGTTAAATGAGTAAACAAAGTACCACTGTGCTAACAAGATGCATTCACATTTGAAGTTGTACTTGTCCAGTTATATCAATAAAAAAATAATTATAAACTATCAGCCAGAGTTAAAAACATAATTCAGATAATCAGGATGAAAGCCTACCATGCTAAGAAACATCTACAGTACATGAACTGCCTAAGAAACACCCTCATACAGAAAACTCTAAGATTATGTAGGCCAGTTTGTAAAAGAACTGAGCACATGCAAACATTCTTATGCTGTTAGTAAGGATTGCCTATGCTACAAAATGTGGTTGTGTTTGAACAGAATTGTGATAACTGAGTGAGAGGATGGGAGGCCAGTCACAAGTTAGAGGTCAATGGAAGCCAGGAAAACTTGTGTTCAGCTGATGTTATGGTGAATATAATTTGTCCTTGTCTAAACACTAACCACTAAGAGATGGTAACATCCTGCCATCTAACTAGATTGCTTCTAATCTTCTTCAAGCACAATCAAATCTTTTATCTAGACAAGACTCACCATGGTTGTAAAATCTCAGCCCCTTTGAAAAATCAAGCTGCTCTTCACATGTAAAAAAGCCTAGAATACATTTTGCCTAAAAAGGATCTATATAGGATTGCCAGAAATCCACACTTCAGTGTGAATGCTTAGAAAAAGAAAACTATTATGGATGTGCATTGAGCAAAACATGGAGAGATAGTTGCCAAGGTTTATCATGAAAAATAGGAAAAAGAGTTATAACATTTCTGCTTTATATTTCAACTAACTTCCTTAATTTTTAGCAATTACCTTCTTGTTGCAACATTTTAATAAAAGTCTGTACCTTCATGTCTGGTAGGGAAGCTAACTTGCCATGGGCAAGAATGGCAAAATAAAAAAAAAAAGAAAAAAAACCACTTAGCAAACCACAAATTTCAGAGACCTAGTCACATCTGTGTTTTATCAGCTTTTTCCGGATAGTATTACACCAAACAATTGTCTGCAGATCGGTAGACAGCTGAGACTTTAAAGTGCTGAATTACTGAGAAAATGCTAGAGATAAAAAACAGCACATGTATCCTATCAATGTAATGAAACCAACCTGCTGCTAGCGCCATAGTGCCTTAGTTCTAAGTACCCTGTAGAGGAACGGAAGGCTTTCATTTAACTCTTAAGAGGAAAGCAAGGGAAAGAAGAGTAAAGGTCATCTAATACCAGCCTTAATCACAGAACTGAAATACTCTCAGATATATGAAGGGAGGAATGCTTGGTGTTCAAAACAAAACACCAACTGCAGACAACAAGAGTGTGTCTGATCATACTGGGGGTAGCATTTCCTGTTGGAAATTCCCAAGACTTAGTCTGATGTCAAGTGGAGTTACTGATGCATGGAGAATGGCAAAAGCTGAAACTAAAAAACCTGGGTACTCAGGCACTGCCACATAAAGGCCAATTCAATCTAGTAGAAAACTCTCCAACAGAAGGTAGATTCAGTACATCAGCCAGAAGGTACATTGGAAATGAATAATGGATATTTCCTGAATGGGGCATGGTTATTAAGCATCAGAGCTACTACTCAATGACAGATGTAAAATTTGAGGTTTTGTTTAGAACTCCAAAAATTATTCCGTAGTGTACTCTAAGTATAAAGAAAATGGGGAAATGTAGAGACTCAAATAAAACTCTTCAATCACAAAAAAAGTGATTGTTAAACTTCTCACTTTGGTGTTAGGATTGCATTGCAGACTAGATGTCAGGTTTATTTGGCTAAGCCCGATACTCATGTGTCTGAGGTGAAATAACTCATAAGTTACTTGACTGTACTCACTGAAGGTAGTGAAAAAACTTCAAGGATGAGATTTTTTTTAAGAAGAAGGAAATCAATGGGAGCTTGTGACTTATTTAATTAAAGTTGAAATTTTTACTCTGCTGACTTCTAGTGGAATAAAAGCTGGCCTCAAATGACTGTGTAACACAAGGAAGAGCAGTATCCTTGCTGTATGGTGTTACAGTTCCACTACAGCAAAGCCCAGAAATTCCAACAAGAACCAACCTGTTGGACCAGATGCTGTATGACAGAACCTAAATATGTCCCCTTCCACAAAGAAATTTTAGAAAAAACAAAAAGTAATAAGTAAGGAAAAAAGCAGATTGTTAATATAAACCCTTTTGTATTCATATATATTTTAATTGGGTTTTGATTAAATGTACAAAAGTAATCTTTCTCCATTAGTCCCTCAGTCTCCAAATGAGTCCCAATTAGTCATTTAAAGTTAGTCAATTTTAGTCTGTTTTGTGGTAGGACCATAGAGGAGACACATGAAAGAGGAGCAATATTTACTTGAGGCAAGAAATTCCTTGCTTTAGGAGTAGTGCAGGGAAAAGAACACAGGCCACAGAGACATGAGCAAACAGAGAATATGTCAGCTGAAGCAGGCAGCATGGGGAAAGAGTGAGAGACAAGAGCAGATAAGCAGAAAAAGTAGAGGATCTTTTTTGATTAAAAAGTGAATTTAAAGTCTTTTGCACTGAAATATCTGAACATACCATTAATGTCGCAAACAGCCACAATGCTCAACACTTTAATTTAATGAGTGTTTTCAGATGAACTTTCTTACACAAACACCCATTTTGTACGAGTATATGAATATTCTTGGACTGGGCATATGATAGACACGTACTTGAACTGCATTTGGACATGTGGCATGAAACAAATGATGAAGTACAAACCATTCATTTAATGCATTTCCAGTTAGTCCCATTTTAATTCACTCTATTATACAATCAAGTGTAAAAGAGAGAGAAAGCTAATATGTACAAAAGCTACAAAGTCAACCTATTTAATGTATTCTCAGGGGAAATACAGTGCAGAACTGACCAGTTTGTAGTTTATTTTTAAAGCTCCTTAATTAAATGTCCAAAGCCCACAAAATTACATGGAAGTATATAAAATGGGTTTTTATACACCACAATTTTTACTAAGGATTGGATTATGAGATTGAGATGTTGTGCATGAATTAATTCTAAGGAATTACTGGGGTCTGTCCATGTTGAATACTCTCTTCTACAAATCTATGAGGACACTTCTGTGACACCTCATAGGTGTTCATCAACCAAAAGGTAAAGAGAACTACTTATAAATTCTATGTCAGATAGATATTCTTTGTGAAGAGAATAGAATATTTAGGTGTGTAAAGACTAGCTGAATATTGAAAGATTGGAGCAAATTTCAAACAGCTTTATGAACAAAATATGACTGGAGTCACCCTGTGTATTATGGTTTCAGGGAATGTAAGTGATGAAATTAGTCCCATCAATACACAAATATAGAAGATTTTCTTTTGTTTACCAAGCTAAGATTTCAAAAGTTTCCAAGCAATAGTGCATGTCATTCACTTATTGTTCCAATTCCTTTCTTCTTTAATGTTGATTGATTTGAAAAGATTGTCTTTAATTCAAAAGCTGTTTTCATTTTAGTTTTCATCTTTCTGTCATGTTCCAAATGAGATGAAATTGAATTACCCTCAAGTATAAACAAAAGAGTTTTGATTTTCTTATTTGCTTTATCCCCCAAAGACTGCAAAGATTGAATATAAGCATCTTTTATTTCTCCTACCTCTAGTCTAGAGAACATTCACCACGAGTGGATGAAAATTCACCAATATCAGTCCTTTCTTACACTCTGTGCATCAAAATGATGGAATTTCTTATCACACAGGAAACTTATATGGCTTACATTTTTATTGCTAAGTATCTTGCATCACAGTTTGCATGCAATGATACTCTGTGTTATGTGATATTTGTATCTTTCTGACACACAGAGCCTGTTCTCTCATTCAATTGTTATAACTCAGCAGTTGTCTGTGAACTAGCTTAAAAGAACAATGTTAAGCTTACTAGGCCAAAAAGTTGATACACATTGTCATGCTTTCATCTAGGTAGTTTGGTCTTTCAGGTTCTTCAGGACTCTACAGAAGATAGTTATTTTATCATTCATCAATGTTGAATATAGGAAAACACAACAAAAATCTGATTTTTTTATTATGTGACCAAATATGAGTGAGATCCTTTTCTACAGGTTATACAGTTCCCCTTTCAAGCGAAAAGAAAGAAGGAAAAAAATAAAAGAAAAGGAAGTTTCATGGGCAAAATATGGGTGAAGTGAGGTGTGAGAAATCAAATATTGGGAATTTTTATATAATCAATAGGTCCCATCCACCAAAGGGAAAAGATAGTCGTACCAGTACATGTGCTTCCTGCTTCATACCAGGCTCTGTGGAGAAAGGTGATCAGAATTTTTATGCTCTCTTGTATAGTTCTCTGTAACTGCCACTGTTTTTATGTTTTGCTACCATGCCCTCTTAATTTCACTGTCAAGACTCTGCTGTAACTGCCTGGCTGTTCTCCAAAGCTATGCCAGTCCTAGCATACATTACCTAGTCACATTGCATATACTGGCCAACCCGCTTTCATTTTATGGTGTTTTCTTCAATCAGTCACATCAGCTTAACAGAGTAGTGTTTGGGTTTACACGAGAAGAAATGCATATAAGTATCTTCTGCCTGACAAAGTCAGGCATTGACTCCAGGTAGTTATATTTCCACCTCAGCATGAGAAAAAAAAAATTAAAAATCCTTTCAAATAAGCCGAACATTTTAGCAGTCCAAAACGTCAGTCTCATCCCCTATGAACTAATGTAAAGCTGCTGTAGGTCAGCATTTCTGGCTTTATAGCCTTGAAAATATGCTTTTCATAGTACTGAAATATCTCATTTGCTCTTACTCCACGTTTAAAGGCAACCTAGGCAAACATGCATCAGCAAATAAAACTCAAGAAGACAGACAGGTCTTTCAAATTTTTAGTGCATACAAAAGCTATTGTAAATTCTCTGATTAGCACTTCTGACTTATGCACAGTGGCTAAATCCCAACAATGATTTACTGGGATTGACTGAATCACCGCACTGATGACATGTATTGCTTGTTATTTTAGCAAATTGGTTTTCCTCCAAGACAAGTAATTCTATTCTGATTGAACATCATACGCTGAATGTCAAAGCTTTTACAGTCTCTTTTATCTTTCAAATCATTCAGAGGAAAGGAGTCAATATTAATCTGCAGGGTTTTGAAGTTGCTGTGTACAATTTTATTATTTTATTTTATTTGAATATTTTAGGCCTGTCTTGACCTGACCTAACGGTTTCTGAGTAGAATTACTTTCAGGGAAGGAAATGACCAAATATGTGTTTGCTTGTTTTCAGCTATCTGTAAGATTTGTAGTTACTGATTTTGGAACATATTCTTGTCCTGTAATATTTTTAAGGGGTTACAGCTAGTACAGAAAACACAACACAGATTACTTATTATCAAGACAATATAATAGTAAAAATTATTTTACTTGTATATTCTCATCACAGAGAATGATATATATATACATCATCTCCTATATACATTATCTCCTATATGCATTATCTCCTACTAAAATGTAATCCCTGTTAATAGAAATAGAAGGAATTTCCCTTTCACTGAAATGAAGCTAAGAAACAAAGAGAACTTATCCGTTCACAGTTCAGAGTGCTATTTTATTCTATGACCGGACAAGTATCATCAGACAAAAAGTTTCTGGAGATTCATTCACTGCCCATTTCAAAGACTCAAATGACAGGAAATCGTGAGGACCAGAAGGAATAAAAATGAAGTAATGATGACTTAAGTGACATGGTGACATGAAAAGTTACAGGATGCACAAGCCCGCAAAACCCAAGCATAACTGTTTACATACTAGAATCCACACAAAGTAGGCTTTCATATGAGAGGTAATAAATATTGCAAAAATGCAACAACTGTGAAGAGGATTTACATAAGCACAGGACACAGTCCTCTCTACCCAAGTCTAGAACAAAATCTGAATTTATTAAACGGCGGGGATATACTCAGTAAATCTAGTGTAAAATCTGCCTTTCTGACCCTTCATACTGTTTGCAGAAGGCTGATGTGCATTGCCACTGTTTTTAATACAAATACTGTCAATAAAATAGTTGACTTTTACCTTTGTCCTTCCTTTCAAATAATCTCATTTTTTTCCAGATTTGCCATAAAGTGTCTGATGTGAATGACATTGTCTTCATGTATCAAAAGCACTGAATTTACTAGGTGAAAGGGATAAGAAAATATTTTTACTAAAATATTTGGGCAAATAATATTCTTCTAGTATATACAAACTCTTTGAGATCACTAGTCGGGAGCTGGGATATTAGATTTGAAGGTTTGATTCTACAAATTTACAACTAAGCTATTTTTAGTTTTTCCTTAAAAAATAAAAGAAAATTATAGTCACCATATATTTACACTGCAGACAGAAGGAATCTATATCAATATCTAATTCATGCTGGCTGTTTACATGTGTACAGTGCCAACTCTGTCAGCTATATATTCAAATAAGATACTCTGTAATTCTCAATACAGATAGAGATGTATTCCTTTTGTTTTTAATTCTATAATCAAGTATTCTTTTATTATCATTATTATTATTAAAATGTTCAATACTGTTCTTTTGCGATAGCAAAGAAGTTTTCCCTTGGTTAAATTAATAAATATATAAAATGTTGCTTTAATCAGACTTTGTCTCAAGATACTCTCTCCACCACAAAATTCAGGATGAAAACAAGATATACATGTTATAGCAAAAGAGGTAAATGATAATTGAATTTGATAGTATACCAAAGATTTCTCTTAAAGTAATGATAATTACTTTTAAAACCTTCCTGTGAGCAATTGGTTTAAAAATGAAGCAATATTTAACCGAAGATCTGTATCTGTAGGGAGCTTTCCTGGCTTTCTTGCTAAGTTCTGCTATCTCTTCTTTCCAATATCTTGTCTTCCATTTTAGTTTCACTTAAATTGTTCCTCAACTTTCTGGTGTTGACTTGATTCTTCATTTTCACAATTATTTTTCAGATTTTTCCCCACAAACAGCCTACTCAATTTCCTTGAACCTGGATTTGAAATTGTAACTTGGAAGCAACTGACAAATCTAACTCTTGGTTTGAATATTCCAAACACTCGGCTCAAATACAAACACAATTTTTTTCCAGTTGTCCCCTTCAAAATTTCAACCAGAAGTAACTTGGAAAAACCCCTGCTTGGATAATTCACAGTACTCACATGTTTAAACCCAAGAGCTTTCAGTGAAATACTTAATTCAAACACCTGAGCAAATATGGACTCTATAGGGAAAGCTGTCTACATTTCCTACTCTGCAGCCAGCTCTGCACTGTAAAGTTCTTGCTATTACAGCAGAAAACAAGGCCTTCTTTTGCTTAGTGGACATTAGTTGTGAATTAAAACATTGAAAGTAAGCAGCCTGCCAGTTTCACAGACCTTAACACATCACTCTCCATGACAACATGGAACTTGGAGGAAGGAAGAATGTTCCTAGGGGAAAGCTGAGAATTGCAAAGAATTTTTGATTTTTTTTTCAAATCTGGGATGTGGTGTTTGTTTTTCTTAGCTGAAAACTACTGTTTGAAGTCTATTTGTGTTGGTAGATTACTTTATCTACTCTTCCTCAGGGAACAGACACTAGACTATCACTTTGTATACACTACACTGATAGTGCCTTTACGTTTGAGCATGGAATTGTATGCCATTATGTTCAAGTGCTTTATTTTCCCCTAGAGCTCTGTAACGCTACAGGAAACTTGCTTGTACATGGAGGAGAGCCTTGCTTTATTACTTTTTCTTTTAAACTTTGAGTTTGTGTGTCAAGGGGCTGAAGAGTCTTTTTAATATGCAGAAATAAATGAAAGATGCAAAAGAGAAAGGGGTAAGACAAAAAGCATTTAAATAATACACAAAGCAGCAAAATTTTCAAAATTATACTGCAAGTAAATCTTGTCAGACAGTTATGAGAGCATCACAGAAAAACCCTCTGTGGGAAAGTTATAAACATATAAAAAAATACATAACATTTTCAGAAGCAATGACGTTGATTAAGAGCCTAGGTCCCAAAACTGTCATTCAGATCTGAATTCCTAAACCATTGAAACATCCTTCAAAGTTTTATCTAACAGCAAAACTAGTTATGTTTCTGTACCCCGGTAACTCCTTTCATAAGGAAAGAACTCAATCCTTTTTAAAAGATAAAGTGCCTCTCAGTGATAGCTTCAATCCCCCTTGAGTCCCTAAGTGTTGGTGTACACCCACAAGCACCTATCCTAGCCCCAAAGAAAAAGGTTATTGTACCCGCTATTGATGTTGCCAGACTTTAAATGTGAAAGTAATGTTATCAGAATTTCTAATCTCTCTCTTCCATCTGGCATACAAGGAGGTTCCCATTCTAGCTGTTTCTTCTGCTGGCTGGCGAGCTGACAAACACTTCTACGCCCTAAGCATACCATTGAAATGGTGTGTCTCTAGCTCAGAGGCAGTTCAGATTCAGGATGAGAAAAAGGGATCGGGTTATCTGACAGCTTGACAGGACAGACACAAGCTGGATAAAGGGAACAGCAAGTGGAGAGTAACCCAGGTTTGAATAAGGTGGCGCAAGAGAATTCTCTTCTTCCACAGAAAACAAGACCCTGCTTCACACTGTACAGCTACTGTCTTACAGATGTGCACCCACAACCTGAACTCAGGCATCAGGCCCTACATCCTCTCATCCAGGATACACAAAATCTAAGTCAGTGACAGCACAGAGACTTGAGAGGATTCATGGCACTTTAGAATTATCCTCAGTTTCCCAAGTTGTGAGTGATGAAAGAGAATAAAAACCTATCTTACCTGCTTTTGCACACAGGATTTGAGACTGTAATATGGGAACTCTCATCTCATGTAGGACATACAGCAACACTTACATACAACTACTGAACTTCACCCTCAGGAGTGAATAGGACATTTTTTTCACTGTTCAAGACAATACGGTTCAGAAAAAGATCACAAGAGAATTAGACAAACACACACACAAATGCCTATATTTTCACATAAGGTAGTTGGAAACTTTGGATACGTGTTACACAATTTAAGCACAGTGTGATCCTGTGCTTAAATTCACGCTTACCTGCACTAATCTTATCATCATCCCAAAACGTTATCTTGGAACAGCCCACATCGTGCCCAAACACGAGCCTGTGTGTATAACTGTAATGTGCTGGGACTGGTACCATGAATGACACATGCTTCTGTGGAACCATGGTGTAGTTGTCAGACAAGTTGACTTGGTTCATGACATGAAGTGCCAACAGGTTGTAGGTATCAGCAGACTAAGATTGCCTGTAAATGTTGAGAAGACACCATGAAGACATCCTACACCCTTGTGATGCAGTCAAAAAAGCTAGGTTACAGCATGTTTATATTAATAATTAATATTATATTAATAATATAATTTCATTATAATAACAGCGGTAAATTTTCAAATATCTCTTTACTACAGTAAATCTCAAAACACCTTAGAAGATAACACTACCCATTTTACAGGTGGAAAAACTGAAGCACACGGTAATTAAATTAGTGTCACCCATAAAGGCAGTGGTTCAGTCATGAGAATTACCCTTGCTGCATCCCATCACAGAATAAATTAGTGCAAGCTTCTAATTTGCTATAGACAACTGTGAGTCAGGTATGGAACTTCATTTTCTTTACCTGCTGTATTAGAAACCAAGTCTTAAATGAAATCAAATCCAGGTTTCTTCAATAAGCAGGTTTCCAGGGGTACTTTAGAACAGGTGCAATTGGTTTAGCAGGACCTTTTTTTTAATAGAACAAGACTTCTCAGGCAATAAAATTGTAAATCAAATATGGGGCAAGCTAAGTGTCATGATGTTGGAAAATTCACTAAAATTTATATAGCAGTTTTAGTGTTTCTTTTTCTTTCTTTCTAATACACACAGTCTCATTTTAGGTCTCATCTTTCTAGAGAGTACAGTCTCACTTCTAAGTGGAATTTATCCCCAGGGCTGGGTGTTAGAGAGAGAGTGGGCTCTCTAATGGCTTCTCAGTAGCTATCTTTGCTGCAGAAATGAGAAAATGGAGAAAGCAGTGACAGAGGGAAGTACACTTTCCTGTGAGAGAAAAGCCAGATCAACACATTAGAGTTCCTAGAAGCCATTGTCTGCTGTTTCAGTGAAAAGAAACTCTAAGAGTACTGAAATGTTTTTAAGGTGAAGCTTTGTCCTCAACTCAGGTCCAATGGGATAGCTTATATTTATATCTAAGGAAGCAAATTCTATCTCCCATTGCATCTTACCATATTCACATACTTCAATGGTACTGGAAGAAAATCAGTGGGAGCTAAATTTGTAGGGTATCTTGTCTGCTTGAATGGAAAGCTGTTGTGCAAAAACGATCAGATGCCCTGTTACATGATGGGAGTGCTCTAATACACATCCCTCTAAGACCCCACAGCCCCAAAGGCAGTGATTATTTTTCACTCAATCCAGAGATGTCAGTCATCAAATGTAAGCACTGCTCAAGATCTTGAGAGAAGTTAATAGCAGACATATTTTTCATCAATTTGGGAGATAGATAACCTCAGCTCTGGAAGCCTGACTATCCTTACATCAGCTTTACAGGCCTGTAACTAGACTCTGAATGTCAGCCTGTGTAATTTTCCTACTGCTGTGTTTAGCAGGCTGGCAGTAAATGCTTAGGTTTTTGTTCATAGTAATCTACTGTAACAAGAATCTTTTCATCCATTATGATTTCAGGACGGATTTTTGTGTGATCATTTCCATGCAAATGCCACTGCAATTTGCATCAAATTTTTTTTTTTTTCAACATATATCCATTGCTTTGATCACCCTGCTTTTTAGAAATAGAGATTCATTGATGCATACACTTTCTGGGCAGAAAGGTTCACTGTGAATATCTTCTCTGTTGAACTATATGTATAGGTCATATAATTTTTATTTCAGAAACTGGATTAAAGCACTTAAAAAAAGAAAAGCTCATCTCATATTAGAGGACTCCTAGTAAGGTCCATGATGTCCGTTTGTAGGCTGCAGTAAAACATACATAAAATATAAGGTGTGATAAAGTCAGCCTAATATTCCTGATCTCATGACTTGCTGGCTGTTCCTTTCTCATGGAGGATGATAACTAGCTATCTAATCAAAATGCATAAGCAGTGTCTGTCCCTTCCACCCCCAGACCCATTCATTTTCTACTCAGAATCTCTGCTTGGGGTAGTATAATTGATTTCGACATAATTTACTGCTTACTCGGTAATGCAGCATTGCAGTCTCTGATAAAAACCATATCAAGTCACAGCACTGGTCTAGAGCCTGAAAGGGAGGCAGCGTAATCACTTTCTTACCCTAATGCACCGCCATCTCATTTCTGCTGGGCAAGGAGCTGCAAAGTAATCATTGTTAAATGACGCTAGCTCCAGAGAGGGTCTTTCACTTGTCTGCCTGACCACTTCCCTTTGTCTCTCTGCTTTATTTCATGGGGAGGCAGCAGGGAAACTTTTCATCGTTGGATTGTCATGGAAATAAAAGACTATGATTATAGTTGCCTACCATCAGACATCTACCTCTAGTGCAGAGCAAAGACACCCATTCCTGAATTACCCTGGAAATAAGTGGTAGTTCAGGAGGCTGTGGAAGATCAAATACCGAAGAGGGAATATTTTGCATTAAAATCTGTTATTCCACCCTGTCTGCACACTCCTAAATATTTCTTATTGCTCCCATTGCCACCTGTGTTTGGCAATGAAGCGAGGGAGAGCACGGCCTCTCTGTGCCCCCGGCCCCCGTGCAAAGACTGGCACCCCTGTGATGCTCAGGGGCCTGTCTGCAGGGACTCCTCACCTGCCACGCCTGCCCCACCAGCAGCCACCTTCACCACCGCCCGCAGCCCCCCGCAGCCTGGCTGCACAGCACGCACCGCGGCAGCACGTGAAGCCAGAGGGGTTGTTAAAACTGGGCTAATTGCAGAGGCTGGAGTGAGCTGAGGGCTGCCATGTGCTTTGTGGGAGGCTGTGTGTTGCTGTTCACAGTTCCAGTCAGGCTCAGCTATTCTCTTTGTAAGGAATAAAGGCCTGTAACTTCATGGAGACCATCCTGCACCTCCCCGGTCACCACCTTCTCACACCCAGCCCTGGCAGGGGCCAGGCTGTCTAGCAAAGCTTGCTGAAAAGCTCTCTCTGATTGGTTATTTTTTGTGCATTCCCCCTCTGTGGGGCCTGGCAGCCAATCAGAGCTGCTGTAACAAATGATAATCACTTCCCTCCATCGCTGCGTCTGATTTCTGAAGGGAGAGAACAGTGGGGTTCCCAAAGGGCGGCCAGCCCTGCCCCTGCCTCATCCTGTCAGAAATGGGATGGCTCTGCCTCCCCTCTGCAGCACCCACATGGGCTAAAAGGCATCTGCTGCGTGGAGAAGGAGGTGGAGACCCCTGGGAGGGGCAGAAGTGATATGGAGAGCAAATGCCACCACAGCTAGGCTGGCAGAGGCCTCACCAAGTGCACTGGGTGTAGTGATGGGGAGGTGAGGGATGCAAAAGGGAAAGGACTATTTGATTCCGGTGCCTGGATTTCCCCAGATGTGTTACTGTTTGCTGTGATTTATGTATCGTTTGCGTAAGTGTCTACATGAGCACTTGGTTACAGCAGTCAGACCATCCAATTTTACCGAGTGTCGGACAGCCTAGGCCCTGGGCTGTGCTCATCTGTTCATTCTCTGGAGACAACTGGTTAATTATCTTCTACTGGTCACTCCTGCAAAATGGCCAGATACGGCTAGCAGTTTTAGTGAAGTGCTTGGTCCTGTTCCCTGGCCAGTTGACTCTGTATAGAGTTTTCTGAATCACTTACATGATCACCTTATGAAACAAAGGACAAAGAACATACCATTTGTTAAAGAAGACTCTCATGTTTCCTACAACAGCAGATTTTTTTTAAACAGGCAACAGTAAACACATTTGCAAAGGTAACCTCATTTTGTTAGAAATCAGGATTTACTGAGAAAACAAATAGGCTTTTGGGATGAGGTTTAGAGACACTTTTCAAACCACAGAATATCTTTTGTTTGACAATAATAGAAAACTGATTGATATACTTTGTCGGCTTTTTTTGTTTGTTTTTTTTTTGTGGTTTTTTTTTTTAATAATAGCAGTAATCACTCAAATAGTTTATACAAAAAAAGAATTCTTCCCATGGTACCACCCATTCAAACTCACTAATAGCAGAGACTCTTCACCTGATTCATACTATATATACTTATTTTTGAGAGTAAGGAGAAGATCTCATCTAAATGGATCACGCTAGCCCAGTCCTGGCAAACACTGAGCATCGTTGATGACCAGCACCTAAGTTGGAGGTCTGTGTGTGGGAAGTTGTGCAACTGTATGCAAGGCTACTGTGTCTGATGGCCAGGAGCATATTGTGCCAGTGGTGCTGTGTCTGACTGATGTGATGCCTTTAGTAAATAACTCAACAAAAGTAATGGGAGTTTCTCTTCTTGCAATAAATTGCTTAGAAACAACTGAAATTCACAATTTGATACCCAACTTTAGTTGAGAAGGAGTTACATGTGACTGTGGACAGGTTAGCATTCCTGTCAGCTGGCTTTTAGATGTTGACAATCCAATTCAGACCAGCTTTATTCTCTGATGTTGTAGAATTGTTTACTTTTACTGTGACAGCAAAGGTCAGGATTTAGCCTTAGCTACTACTACAGGAAGAAACAACAAGCATGAAAACAGTGTTTACAAGGTATGAAACAGTAAGATAATAGGTACTCTATAGTAGGTAACTTATTTAAAAAAAATAAAAGAAAGAAAATGAAAAAAGAGAAAAGAATGAAACAAAGATTTATTACAGCTGGGAATCAAGAAGCCAAGGCACTTTTCTGGTACCCACTGGAAGTTCAATTCAGGTCTATGCAGCCATTTCTACATTTGATACATAACTCAAAACTCTTTTCAAGTAGTAATGTGGCATTGGAAAACTTTGTATATTTGAACAAAAAGAGATAATAAATAATTTTCCTGGCTTCAGATAGAGTGGTATTCTACTCACCGATGGGAAAAAAAATCCCAAACACCCTGAAAGATTGTTGACAAGTCCACAGAATCTAGGAAAGAAGACTGAAACTTCTCAGCTTACCTTGTTGTGGCTCAATGTAGCATCTCAAATGTTGGATACAATCATCTGTGCTCTTAAGTCACCTTGGAGGCATATGTGAAAAGCTTGCCAAGGAAGAGCAAGGTGAATTCCAGATGAGATTTTAGCCCTACTTACGCACTCTTCAAAAGCCATCCTAAAGTTGGCAGAACTCCCACTGGAGTTCTTTACCTGAAAATGGCTTGTTTATTTTGCTTTGTTTTGGTTTTGTTTCCTTAATTTGTTGCCTTTCCTGCATATTTAATGTAGAGGGTCAGAGTACGTGTTTACTTATTTATTTTAATAAAATCTTGAATTCCTCATAACTTTTGAATTTGTCTAATATATTTTAATGTTTTTAGATATTTTCTTTGTTGTGAGACTTTAAAAGCACTAAGTGATGGAAAAATCTATGTTTAGGAAACTAATAAAAGGGAGACTTGTGTTGTGGAAGGTGGGGTGGAGGTGGCGAACAAAAGGATACCTGTCAAACAGTACAACAGGATTTCAATGAATTGGACTATGCTCTTTTGTATGCTCAGGTTCTAGCCTGGAGTTACTCATGTGCTTGATATTAAGCACATGCATAAGCCTGTGCACGACTGGAATCTATTATTACCATGTTGACATACATTTGTTAAGGGTTTGATTCTGCTAACATTTCTATTGGCAACACGAAGAGATGAAGTCGGGTCCTGCAGTTTGGGAAGGTATTACTCTGCAAGTGGAAGATGGAAGAGATTTCAGGGAGCTGCTAATACACTAAACTTTAGAGACCATTCACAGTAAACCACATTTTAAATACATTTCCATGGTCATGTTTATTTCTAAAATACCTAAAGACATCAATCAAGTTGTAGATTAAAGAGATATATAAGTATCCAGCCCTGAGAATGAAACCATTTAAAAAGATTTATTAACGGTTATTTATATATTTAAGTCCAGTTCCTGTAAGATCTCACTAGTGTGAATAAGTGGTTTAAAAACTGTTCCTTATTTATTGGCCTTCTGGCTATAGATGTATATTTGGCCTCTGAATTTTTTTGATAGCTTTAAAATATTTTTTGTCTGGATTCAGGCCTATTAACCCAAATTTTTGTCCAAAACAAGAGTTTTGAGAAACACAGATTTCCTACCATATCTTCACCATGACAGCTGCTGTTATTTAACTGATATCAGTCTGGTAATTTAAAATAGCTTCTAACAGGAGCATAAACCTTTACTTGTCTACTTTGTCTTGGGACATGAGTGTTTTTTCCTGGAGTGTTTGAACTACATGCTCAGGCAATCTTAACCTTCTGGTTTAAATCCAAATGTTCCAGTTGTGGGAAGCACTACATTCTGTTCACTCATCCATTACCCCTGGAGAATTTAATGTGCCATTTACACTGCAATTAGTTTTCTAGTAGCTGAAGTTAGATTGCTTTCTTTGGGCACAAACTTGTACAACTTGGATTTATGAACTGGAGACTACAGACTTTATTCTTAGCTCCTCATTTCAATACAATGCTGTGTGGGAATATAATGAAATATGATGGATGAAAGTGATAGACTCAATTTTCTTAGGCTTTGTATGCTCTACAATGAAGCCTGGTGCGGGGTCAGAACACTGCTTCCATCTTCTCCTCCCTCTCTCCTATTTCTCCTAACTTAGCTCTGGCTGAGCGAGCCTGCTGGCTGAAAACAGTGTAGCATGGCATTTGAAAGAAAATAGCTTTACTGATTTAGGCGCTGATGTGGTTAATATTGCTGATGTGGCCATGCAAAGCTTTCAAGCTACTACCTCTGCATGTCATGATGCTGTCCTACACCTGCTTGGCTAGCAATAGCATAGGCTCCCTAGCCAAATGTAGACGTGCACACAAGCAGATATACTGCATTTTCAATAGTCTTGACCTATCTTTTGAAATAGCTGCCATCTTGCAACAACAAAAAGTCCCCTATCAAACAAATATGTATTTGCAGAAAGCCTGTGAAGAAACATTCTGGATTAGACACCTGTTGCTTGACAGAGTGTAGTCTGTTTATAAAAGTTCTCCTCACCCACAAATTTGGGAATGCGGGAATTCTCAGTGTCTGCAATAGAGGTTATATCTATCCCTTCCTTGAAGCTCCAGCTGGGAGAGGTGATGAATTGGAACCTTAACTTTATGCCTCTCGTTTTCCCACACAAATGCAACCCTGCACCAGTATCTTCTCAAGATTGTGTTTAACCCTGATTTTCTGTTAGAAATTGTCTTTCTTGAGATTAAGAGGTTATACAGGGACAAAAAAATCAGTCATTAAAGATAAAAAAAAAGCTAACTCAATGTCAGTTTGCTTTCTGATTCTCAGCCAGCCAAGTGTTATAGGATCTTCCTGCCAGAAAATTTTATGCAAGGAAGGTTGTTCCTCTTTGCAATCCTACCTGCTTCACATGCTCCAGACTGTAAATAATGTGGTCATTATTTCACCCTAGCTCAACACCTTGTTGTTAGAAAGATGAAGGAGAAAGTAAGAGAGTGCCATAATCTCTTGCTGCTAAGCAGTTTCTTAATGTTTTTGTTTGGGAGGCATCTGAATCAATGTTTTATCCCCTCCTTGTTTGCTCTATCCATCTGGCCATTGTGCTGGAAACAATAATGCAGACAGATTGCTCTTGGGAAAGACTTAATTACTTAGATGGCTGCACAAGACAGAGCCACAGAAAACCTTTATAATATTAAGTTGGGTGAATAAATTATTTTTTGAAATAATCTATTTGTAGAAACATCTCATATTGGCCAGGAAATGCTATTTAGAGAAGGATAGTAGCTTGGCCTATAATCTACTCAGCTATCCTTGGCCCTGCTCTTTTGCTGTTTTGTTTCTTATCAATAGCAGCGACATAGCATCATGTCTCAAGTGTCTAAGTTAAGGGCACATAATTCTGTCAGCCTTGGACTCTGTATGGGGAATATTTAGAGCAGACATTGGCCCTCAAGTATCATGGAATGATAAGAAATGGATCTTTCCTCATACCAGAATTTGAGTGTACTTGCTTATTCATCTAGTATCAGTTGAACACTTGAACCCAAGTTTCTAGACTAACTCTTTCTTTGCTGGTTTAATGAATTTATTCAATATAGAAAAACAAAGCCATTAAAGAGAGGAATAGTGAACTTCTTCAAGGCATTTTTTCTTTTAGGGTCTATTATGTTGGGTACACCACAGCACTACAATGGATTCACAGCTTTCAGACTGGACTTGCCTCATTTTCAGCGAGCTTAGAATATTTGGCAACAGAGCTCAGGCCACCAGGCACAGGTGTCTTGTAGGCATGTAATGTTTTGTTTTCGGTCATGGGGTTCTGTGGCTATAAAGGTGTTTTAAATGCTAAGATTCCTAGCTCAGCCACCTCCTGCTTAAAGTGA
This sequence comes from Aegotheles bennettii, assembly GCA_013398125.1. Taxonomy (NCBI): domain Eukaryota; kingdom Metazoa; phylum Chordata; class Aves; order Caprimulgiformes; family Aegothelidae; genus Aegotheles; species Aegotheles bennettii. Next base: position 495,421 of record VZRW01010258.1, on the reverse strand, counting down.
GTTGAGAATTCACAAATTAAGAAGCTTGACACTAAATCTTGAAGTATTTGATCTGGTAAATATGCTCAATGAGCAATACTGATGCTAAATACAAAGCTGTCCAGAACACAACTGCCACAACAATTTTTATTCAAAAGCACTGAGATGGGGAGAATACTGATCTCCACCTTTGTGTAATAGCCCAGTGGCTTGGGACTTCCTAATATGTGAAGTACTCAAGACTTTGACCATTTGCAGCCTGTCTTTCGTTCAAACATTTTTTTTAATGTTTAACTGCCTCCTAATGGTTAGAAAGTAGTGAGGAAATGTCCAGAACCAAGTATTTCCATTGTTTAGCATGCTGTCACCACTGCTACAGTTACATTGTCTGTTTCTTTGACCTTATAAGTTTCATGTACCTTTCTGCTTCGCTGTGAAACAGCAGAATGTGTGCTCATCCCAAATTTACCTGTAGCTGTGAGATAGACATACTATACTTTGCTCAGATATAGCTGTATCTTGTTACTCATATTACCTGTTTCCTAAAGAAGCTGTCCTCCTCTAAGGATATTATATAATAAGTAGATAGGCATTTCTCTCATATTTTCTAAGAAAAGAGCAACAAATCATCCAGATTCGTGGGGATGATTTATCCACCAAGTCCATCAAACTCTGGCTAGTGATCTAATTCATGTCCTCAAATCTAGGACAGATTTCACACATCCCAGTCTATCATTTTCTACTGGTTATGTTATTTGGCAGGTGCTATGAATCTCCTTCTTTGGCATATAACTTTGTTTGAGAGTAGTTTATTAACTCTGTTCAAGAATCAAGACAATGCTAAAAGTGTTAATCTCCATAGGTGAAGGCCCCTAACTTTCGGCTTGGCATCACCTAACTTCATTTTTAATGTAAGGTTTGCACCTTACATTATATATATTGCACAAATAATTCAGTGTCCTGCTGAAAAACTCTCTGGGTGTTCTTGCTGTTGAACTTGAAATCCTGGGATCTTAACCCATGAAGTTTTGAAGACATCCAGCTGTAATGGGAAATTGTTGGGTGCTATGGTCTGAACATAAACATATATTCAGCCACAGACAGAGAATTAAAACTTTTTTTTCCCTCTGTGTTGTTTTGTTTTTCCATCGTTCTGCTCTTTGCAATGTGAAATAGAGACTAGGGCTTCATTTCTGTTCCACCAGTCCTTCAAACTGACATTCCAGAGATTTATTAGGAGCAGGTGTTAAGCATTTTGTTCTCTTTATCTCATGACTATATCAATAACTTACTCACTATAATATTATGACTAGATATTTGCTAAACTGTCTAACATAATTAGTGATGAAAAAGGGATGCCTACTAACCACCAGTGTTGTTCCAGTACATGGCATGAATTTGTTTCCCGTTTTTGTTCCAAATTTCCGCCTTGTTACCTTCACTTGTAGAATGTCAAGTGGTGCTGCCTCCTGGCAGATCTTGTGAAGCCCATTGTTACCCAGCCACTCATCCTTTTTCATTAGTATTGTTTCAATGCTTGTAAAGTTCATTTTACAGCACAGACTGATGTCAAACACGTGATTTATGCTTTGTCTGGCACCGTCTTTTAGGAACCTGAATGGTTCAAGAGGATTTCCAAGATCCAGATCTTGGTAATCAGCTGAACTTCTCTGGAGATTCTCATTTAAATTACAAAAAGAATAACAATATTGGGTGTATGCAGTTACTGTTTGTTTAGCTGGAGGATATCTCTGGGTTTACTTATTACTTATCAACCAACATGTTTATCATGCTTCAGAGCACTGGAACAGGCTGCCCAGAGAGGTTGTGGAGTCTCCTTCTCTGGAGACATTCAAAACCCGCCTGGATGCGTTCCTGTGTGATGTACTGTAGGTGACCCTGCTCTGGCAGGGGGTTGGACTAGATGATCCTTCGAGGTCCCTTCCAACCCTAGAATTCTGTGATTCTGTGATTCTGTGATCAGTTGTGAGAGTCGTAGTCTTGCTTTTAAAAATTATTTACTAAAATAATACTGGTCACAAGTAAGACTGTGGTGGTATGTGGTAATAGATTGCCTCAGCAATATATAGGATTAAAGGATGATTTGCATACTACCTTTACAGTGCCTTCTGAAACTTTTGTTACAAAAAGTGCTTTTGATTATAAAACATCTCTCCGAGAAACTTAGGTTTGAGGGTCTGTGGAGGTTCAGCCATGACAGTGTCAAGTGCCAAATAATGTCAGCTCAGTGGTTACATGTAACAGTCAGCTTCCGCTACTAGAGAACTACTTTATGAATTATTTGCGGGTAGAGCAATAATGTTGACATATAGAGCTTCATGAGTAGCAACATATTCCATTTAATGCCTAATCTGTGGCTTTTTTCTTCTTCCAAGTATAAGAACCTAGCTCCAGAGGACAGCAACTTCTGTTCTGGGCATGAAGATTGCCTCTTACTTCAAGTTATAGAATCTCTTGTTTATTATTTCAGAGGCCTGTGATCTTGATCACAGTGATTCACACAGAGTAGAGTGATTCTCTGTAGAAATGTAAACAATGCATCACTATCTTCTTCTCTGGTAGAGACATACTCCAATCCAGTGATCATAAGTGATACCAGTAGCAGACCACCCCAGCAAGTGGAAAATCCCCTTTACTCTTTACAATTGTCAAGTTTCTACAGCTGGGCTCAGAAACATTACTTTTGGTTCACACATTAGCAAAAGATGTTACTCCTGTGTGGGGAGAAAATCCAAGCATCAACTTGCTGAAATCACAGGGCTTCATTTAATTTCCTCACATAACATGTATGATTTAAATGCTACTGAAATTTGCATCTACCAAAAAAAAATCAGAAGGCAGGTTCCTCATATTTTATCCAACTTCTAATGTAGCATTCAGTGACCACTCTGTCTCTACTGTTTTTTTGATACATCTATCTGCCACATGACATTATGTGTAATTCCTCTCCCAGATAAGGAATCAACACAGCATCAGGTTAGCATCAGTATTATTACTGTTCTTTAAACAGAGCAGTTAACCAAAGTGCAGAGCTTCACAAACAGTTTTCATTAAGGGGAGTGATAATTGAGTCTGGCATCTCTGATGCAATCCTGCTCATTTACAATGTACAAAGCCCTGTTTCCCTAAGCACAGAAGAAATCAAAGAGGAGACAAATTCTTCACAGATAGCTCCAAACCTCTTTACTCCAGCCTCTAGCTAAAAAGTTCTCATATTTTTGCACTACTTCTCTGGTTACATGTGGTATATTCTTCTTAGCTTTTCTCTCATCTTCTCTGGGCAATCTGCTGTGAGTCTCACACCTTTTCAATGTATCTCTGTATTACGTTATTTCTCCCACATATGTGCTTGCAAACAACTTTCTGTTGCCTTTTGATCTGTGTTTATGCTTAAGATACGTAGAGGGGTAGTTTTAACTCCTTGGTTCTAAAAATGAGCTTAGCGACTATCTTCAGCTCTGTAAAATGAAGGGATTTTTACACCCTAAACTTCAACAAGGTTAAATTCAATAGCTAGCAAATTATAAGGTAGGTAAGAAATGTTAGCTTTTGAGTATCAGGGAACAATTTGGTAGCTTTGAGCAAGAAGGTTAATGGTGATTGTTGGGGATGGAGGTGCAGCAAGGTTTCTAAAGTCAAGCCAAGACATCTGCAGCAATCAGATTTGCAGGTGCCCAGTTAGTTTCAAGCCACTCTTTTCTAAATTCTAGAGCCTGTGTTTACCCCTGCAGTTTAAAAGCTGTGGTCTTTACCACGATTTCTGCAGACAGCTCCAAAAAAAATTTTGAATGGCATTTGAAATATTATTTCTTGAGGCAGTAACTGAGTCTAGATAAGTTCAATCACCATTACTCAATGTCCAAAATGTGAACTCTGATTCATATTCTGTTTTTCTTTTCCTTTCCACTGGCATAATATTTTACAACAGGGAGTCAAATAAGGGTGGGAAAACATATTTGGAAACATAAAGGCAATCTAGGTCCAAAAGATGCAAATCAGTGTGTTCTACCCTCATTTTGTAGGGGCAGTTTTAGGAGTGTGTTGAAACATTCCACATTATGAAGCTGGTCAATAAAACCAAAACATTTGAAGCTAAACTTTCTCCCAATTCCATTATTTATTTCTCAGAAATGATTTCTAGCTGTGACATTTTCTTTATATTTTATTTGACCACAGTTGTTCAGCTTATCCTTGTATAAATAGTTTGTGGATTTGGATCTGCCTTTCATCTTACAAACCTTAATATGCTTCCAGAGAAATACATAAATTCATATGTAGTAGGGTTAGAAATATTAACCCTCTCATGCAGTCACAGATGTTCAGTGCTTGTGCATATACAGATGCAAGGATATTTTAAAATGAAACAAAACCTTTTTGGAGAAATTTTATCATAAATTGAAGATAAACATTTTAGAAAAAATATACTGATTCCTTTCATACATCCCATGAAAAGACTTACTTCACAAACTTCTGTTGAAGATCACTCCAGGGACTACTGTCCTTTTCACAATCACCAGTGGGCTGCAGAAGCAGCTGAATGACTGATAGACAGATGGACTAATTTGCAGAGTATTGTGTAAGTTTTTAAGGCCATTACTCTCTAATCCAAAAGATTCCAAATAAAAGGAAAGGACAGTATCACATGACCCAGCCACAAATATTCTCTTAGCCAAAGCAAATTTACATCTTATAGACCATCTAGGTTTGGCCTCAGGGTGACCTTAATGTTTACGGATGAGAAAAAATCTAGTGATGCGGTATATATAACTAGGGGACAAAGGGTGTGGAACGAAGAAACCTAATAGACTAAAATATATATATTTTAACAAAGACTCAAAACAAGTCCTGACTACATTCCCATTGTGCGAGGATACTGAATGTCACTCTTTTTCTCTTCTCTTCTCTAACTAGGCTGGTAGCTAGCTGTCTAATGTTGGGATGACTTTACTTTGTTCTTTTCTAAGAGGAGCATAGGTTTTTCCAGTCTGACTACATCCTCTCATTCTGAAACCTTTTTTCTGAATATCTCTCTCTCTGTTCATAACATCCAATCACTAGGATGTTATCTGATTCTAACTGGAATGTCACTTTCCTTGAAGACTTTCCAGTCATTTTGCTTTATAATGACAAACTTATTAACAAATTATTTGATGTTTGCATCTGAGTTCTGCAAAGTTCTTTGCTATGAATTCAAAACTTGGTATAATTTGAAAACCTGGACTAGATTATCCTTTTAGATCCCATTAAATCTGAATCAATTTGTGCTGTGTGAAAACATGTAGATGTAGCAGTTCTTGTAAAGCCACACAGCCACTTCTACAATTTGTTTGTATTTGTACCAAAAGGTGAAGGTTTGTGAAAGTCTTTCGCTCTCTCATAGAGACCTTTGTTCAGTTTTATATTCATGTATATCAATGATGAGAAACTCCACCAAACTGAGAGAAACACCAGTGTTTCAATGATTACGGCAGCGATAGCCATCCAACAGCCTGTGGGGCAGGTATTATACTCCTTTCTGTCTTCTTTCCTGAAGACCTCTTAGACTTACTTACACAGGGAGTAAGTGATTGTTATTAAATGTTAAAACTGGTTTTTTCCCAATATAGTTTTTCATAACTGTGTCCTACACACATGGCAAGAAATGTGATAATCTGACAAACTGCAGCCACGCCATTGTGTGTTGGGCCCAGACGGAGTCACACAGTAATCTTTGTACATGCATCAGCTTATATGGACTGAGGAGTGCTTGAGTGAAACAGATGTGCTCAGTTACAACAGTTTGCATTTTGATCGTCTCAGGGAGGTACCCATGGTCATGTGACAGGTCATGTGACTGATGCAAAAGTATGCCTTTGTTGTGGCTTGATGAAAGGAAAAAATATGATCATTTGACAGTATAAACAGTCCTGCAATAAAATCAGAGACATATGGGCTATTTAATGGATGTATGTCCAACCATCTGATGGGAGACATGTATGTAGTATTCTTGTAGCTTGCTTTTGCGGAAGAGCTAAGTCTCATGGAGTTAGAGCATTTGGATTTGGAGGCTTGAATACTGATCCTGCTGTGCCACAGATTTCTTGTTATGATGTTAGACACCAAACTTAGTGACTTTCCATGACTTTTAAATAGGGAAATGTAATGCTATTCTTGCAGATTGCAATCATAGAATCATAGAATCATTATGGTTGGAAGGGACCTCCAGGGTCATCAAGTCCAACCTTTATCCCGTTATATTCCTAACCATTAGACCATGGCCTCAAGTGCCTCATCAACCTGTTTTTTGAACACCCCCAGGGACGGTGACTCCACCACCTCCCTAGGCAGCCTATTCCAGTGCCTAACCACCCTCTCAGTAAAGAACTTCTTCCTAATATCCAACCTAAACTTCCCCTGACGTAACTTGAGGCCATTTCCTCTCATCCTGTCATTAGCAACTGGGGAGAAGAGACCAACACCAGCCTCACTATAACCTCCCTTTAGGTAGTTGTAGAGGTCAATAAGGTCTCCTCTCAGTCTCCTCTTCTCCAGGCTAAGATAATAATACAACAATAAACAATAAACAATAACAGGGATCATCCAAACAGTTTTAATAGAAGTCACTGAAAACATGTATAAGAGAATAAGGAATTAGATCCTGTGTTTTGCATCTTGGGGGGCAGTATTTTATTCCCCAGAGAGAACTGATGAAGTCTGAGAAGTCCTTTAGACTGTGAAAATTAATTGAATGAAAAAGCAAAGATTATGTTACTGCCTTTGATTGAGTGGCCATACCTGCCATCTCCAATCCACATTCAGAAATGCTTGTGAGATGTCCTACTGCTTTTGGATAGGCAGTGTGCAGTTGTTCCCAGACTGTGTACTTCGTAAGTATTTACTACCTCTTCTTTTTGATACATCCCTCTCCACAATGGATGTTGTGTTTCATGCTTTGACGTTACACCTTCAAATTACCCCAAAATTGCAGCTGTTACAGTGTCTGGTTATTAAGTGCAGCTTCACACTGCTGCTACTACTTGCTGTGATCTCAATCAGATCTCAAGTTTTAAAGTCTGTGTTTTTTTAATAAAGCCTGGTGTAACTTTGACTTCAGCTGCTCATATATACCAAGTACCTAATCCTCCAAAGGTTTTTGTGCCTAACTCCCTTTGAAATCACAAGAACTTGGAAATACATTTGAGGATTGGGGCAATTTTTTTTTATCAAAGTGTCCGTGAATAGGATTTCTAAAAGTACACAGAGGAATTAGGAGTATATTTCTAATTGAAAACCATGAATTTTGGACTTTTAACTCTCTTAGGTTACTCCTTAGGATAGAATTTCCAAAAGACTTGAGTGTTTGGCAGTTTGTAATAATTTATTTAGGTTATTACATTTATTAAGAAACTGCTGAGTGTCCAGTACATATGAAACTCAGGCCATTGTTTAAAAGAATTTGTCTCTATAGTTGATGTTTTTGTTGTCTCTTCTAACATGACACTATGATGGTTTATGATTGACTATTCCTATAAAACAGTGCACCTTGAACTAAAGGCTTCAAAAACCTGGTCAGTCCTCTCTCCAGCTGGTGATTGATGAATTTTTCAGAAGGTTATAGTTAAATTTTCAATGGGAAAAGAAACACACAACAGTAAGGGGAAAAAATATAAATATATAAATTTATATAAATGGCATGTAGCTAATGGGAGAACACTAGGCAAACTGGTCCTGACTTTTAAACTTGCTTTTACTGGATTCAAAGATTATCAGAATAATACTTCCTCAGGGCTTTTCTCTTGATACTGAATAGATTAGAAACAGTGTGATGAAGGGGGAAAGAATGGCTTGAATAGTAAAGGAGATTTCTTTGAGATCTTTGACCAATTTTAGTGCTTAGGCTCAGAGGTAGACATCAGGCAGGATTACCAACATGAGAGAGGGTTTAGGGAAGGAGACCACCCTCTCTTCACATTACAACTGGGTCATTACTAGCACCCACAAATTCTGACACCATTTGAAAATTCTTGAGCTTTAAATTTCACAGTTCAAGACGCCTCTCTGCTTCTTTCACCTACTGACTCTCATTAGCTCGCTGCCCCTGTTGCTTGGTAATCCTTGCAACAGTTATATTGCCTTATTTTATAGCTTGGCTTGTTGTGTTACTGAACACTTGCTAATTAATTTTCCTGCCAGCTCACTGTTTGCCTGGCTCTCACCTTTTTACTGAGCCATTGACAATACCCTGCTATTACTTTTCTGTCAGACTCACTACTTCCTTCAGTTGTGACTAACTCCCTTGTCTATTCTATCCCTTTCTACTCTTCTGTCTCCTGCAATACTGTTCTTTTTCTTTAAATAGGTGGCTTATTTTTTGTGCAATCCACCAGAGTTCTTTTTTCCCTTCGTCTCAACTTTTTGATTCTACAACCTCATCCTCTTATGTGATTTCTACTACCCTTCCTGTGGTAAACTTTCAAAACTCTGTTTTTCTGTTTATGTCTGTTATTGTCACCAGTATCTTCTATCACCTTTCATCTATACTGAGCCTATCTATCTGTCCATTTAAATATCATCTATTAAAACCTGTCACTTGTCCAGTTGTTAATGCTTGTCAGAATGTCAGGGGGTTTTCTTTTTCTTTTTCCTCCTTTTTTGTTAAAGATGATGACTACTATATTATAGTTTTTACTATAAAAATGGATGTCAACTGTGATTTTACTTCCTTTCTGGAAAACAATTCTTTACTTCAATTTTTCATCTTTCCCATACCAAAACCCTTGCTACTTTACTTTCTCTGAAGTCTTGAGTTTTCTTCTTCCAAAGCCAACCAGAAGAGCCTGACAACTGTTATCTTCTTGTCTATGGCTTCCTTGGTGTCCACATCATGCTACAGATAGTTTCTTTATAACTGTAAATATATTTACCATGACATTCTGATCATGTTGTCTCTCACATTGAATCCTTCCTCTCCTCCAATGTGTTACAGGCAACTTAATTACACTAGTTAATGATCAGTGCTTTTGGCAACTCAGCCCCCCCTCAGTATTGCATGTGCTTCTTTTCTTCCATCCCATCATTTATGCACAGGGCATATTGAACTTCTATATAAAGCCATTGACTCCTCAAAACTTGCTTCTCCTGGCAGGATCATATGGAAACTGATGAGTGGTAGCTAAAGAAATCCTCAGGAGACACTTAGGAGATTAATACATTATGCTACTCCTCATTAGTTATTCTAGCTAGTTGTTGAATCCTGCCTTGACAGATACTGGGATCTTTGGCACAAAGTGTTTCATTATTTAGTTTTGCTTGCATCTTGGCATCTCTTTCCTGAATAATAAACACAGAAACTGTCATAATATCAGCCCTCCCTTTTTCCTTAAAATATAGGCTCCTATGTCAGGATTGCAAATAAACTGCCCAAAAGTCATTCACTTCACTGTAAATGAAGAATGTTCAGCAACAACAGGGCTTAAATTGTGGTAAGTCCAAGCTAATAGTAAATTTAAGGTTCTAACTATGGGACCTTTGCAGGTGTCTTTGGAGAAAAAGATAATGGATGTTACTGCTTTTGTTTCTTATCCATACATGTAGTACAATCAATCCTCAAATTAAGCCTTTAGAAATGAGATAAACTTTTCCAAATCAGCAAAATCTAGCTTTAGTTCTTACACATTTAGTTTATTAATATACAAATATATTGTGCTTTTGAATGTGAGGTCAAAGTAGTGGAAATCCATTCTCCAGAAGTTCTGAAACTTTGAGAGAAAATGTTCTTCCCAGACTTTCTTCTCTCCAGAATGAAATATTCTTTAAATATTACATCGAGAAGTTTATTATATTATATCCTGCAACATGATAAGGACAAAACAAAAGCTTTACATCATTCTAGTAGGAAATTTTGACTACTTTGATGAATTCCCACAAAGAATTATAATGTATTCAAGAAAAAATGCCAGATGTAAAAAGTGTCATCAGCACTTTGACCAATCTAACCACAACATATTTTTGACCAGTTACTCAAAGCTGTGTATTATATATACCAATTGTCCAATCCATAATTTTCCTTTCCTTTTTTTTTTCCCTGAGTTTTGCATGTGTAATTCTGATGTAATTCAGTTAACTTTAGTGAAGTTATTCCCCACTAGATTAACCCACATGCTCAAATTATATTTCTCAGTTTCCAATCTAAACACCCCGCTTGGCAGCCTGTACATTTCTGGGTAGTATTTAGCCAAACAAGGAATTCCACTGATGCCGATGCAAGTAAAACCCACTGAAAAGGTATATGGATGGCAGAATCAAGACCTCATAAAGCTGACGACAACTATAGAGTTAACTAATCCCTATGCTTACTCTCTACAGAGGTTTAGAATCCTCCCGAGCAATCCCTCTGTATTGTAATATGCAATTCATTATGAGACTCGAAGTGGGATTATTTTCAAGCCTTTCTTTTTCTTTAGACCTAACAGGATTTGAATTTGCGTTTCATTTCTCACTCATATCTTTCCTGCTTGCTTTCAGATTTCCCCATTTGTTCTCCCTCACAAATGGATCTTTGGACAAACATTTTGTATGTGGGATGGGTCACCATGTTAAAAAGATTATCTCACCATGGAGTCCATCAGCATTTAGCAACAACAGCACTTATATTTTTCTCAGGTTTCCTTTATCTCTTAATCATTATTAGCTGACTAAGATTTATGACATCTTCTTCATCCAGAGATAAAATCAATTAGTTGAAAAATCTTTAGCTTGTTAGCTATAGTCAAAAAACTCACTGCAAGCTTGGATGTGTATAATTGTATTTTCCAGTTCAGCAAGCATGTGCGCAGGAAAACAGCCACAACCCCCAGCAGGGAATGGTCAGCTGGTCCCAGCCTATTCAGAGCTCTTGGTGCCAGCCAGCTTTCAAAGAGGGAGGGGTGGGCCCTAAGGAGCCCAAAGGATTTTCCCTACCCTCTTGGGTAATTTACACCAATCTTAAACATGTATGTTTGCCTGAAGTCTCTTTTATCAGCGTGGTAATCCCATTACTGACAAATGAAGATGTAATCACAGTTTATTCAAATCGTTTGAAAGCTTTATCCCCTTTTGAGAGAAAGGAGAAAGTACAATTGGCTGCAACTGACTTCTTAAACTCCTACTGGGACGCTAGCAAAGCAAAAATAGTTTCTAAAAAGCATCAGCACTTGGATTTAGGATGAAAAGTATATAGCCTACAGGGTCCCTAAAGAAAGGAGTCTTGTCTTGCCTATGGAATTTACATCATACTCAGTATTGTTACTACTAATTTAAACCAGGGAAAATGAGAGAACAGTGTTCTTTCCTTGGTTTGTTCTACAGTGATATTTCCTGCTAATGCCATCTCTGCTTAACTCCATCAGTAGTTGTGAGGGTAGGGATGCTGGTTGAACTGTGTCTCCATCACCAGGGCAACCATCTGCTAATATGCAGAGATCTTCCCTTTTGTGAAATGTATACCAGTAACAAAAAAGTATGAAAAAAAAAAGCTAGAATTGACAAACTTGTGCATTTTCAAGGGGAAAATTAACTATCACAATATTGCTTTATCAGTCTTGTTTGTAGCAAGGAAAACAGAAACAAAGACCAAGGGAAAAATCTTGGTGCAGAAGTGAAGCCTCGAGCACTAACAGCCCCACTGAAGTCTCTAAGGTGATGAAGTGCCAGAGAGGATCCACAGGAGGTCCTAGGAACCCCTTGTTAAAACTTCTTCATGTGTGGAACAATTTCCTTGTCTTGGGTATAATCCATTCACACTGCCCTGATACAAAAATTATATCTCCCTCTCCCTCCCCACAGATCATACCAAAGAACAGTTTTAGTCATTTAATGACTAAATGTATGCCCAGATAGCCTAAAACTTTGAAATGCAGATAAAAATATTTAGATGATTTTGCTTTCTGAACAAGAAAAAAAATCTGTAGCATTTCAAATGTCAAAGATAATGTTAATTTTAAAGAGACTGTATGTAACACAAATTCTTTTATTAGGCAGATGTCTTTCATATGAGTTTCTTGGCTTCATGATGAAATTGGATCTCACTGATAAACGGAATATCATATTCTGCACTTTTCAGTATAAGGCAATACTGCATGAGGTGATGATTGCTTTGCATTTCCATTAGCTAACACTAATCCCTTAGGTAAACTGCTTTTGCCCTCAGAAATCATTATTTTTACTTCTTTTTATTACCATAGTTCCCCAACCTAGACTAGGAATAAATTACATGAATTCATAATAAGCAAAATATTCTCGCTTTGAAGAACATGAAGTCTAAATAGACTGAAACTGGGAAGAGAGACTTGGAGCAACTTGCCATGCACCACACAAGAAGTTAGTTTTGTAGCTGGGGATAGTCTTTACTTCTGCTGCTCCAAAGGATCGTTTTCAGCTAATAAAACCCAGCACTTCCAGTGTAGTGATACTTGTTTCTTTTTCCTGAGCCTTTCATTTTGCTGGAACAAGTTTTCTTGTGGCCACACAGTGAACCAGAATTGAGAGAGTGTAGAAGTAATGCAGCCAGAAAAAGAAAAAAAAAGAAAATAATTTTCAATTGGTTCAGTTCCCCACTCTGAGTCACTGTTCAGCTGTACAAACTCTCGTGCTGGCACAATGGAAGGATGACAAAGGCATGGAATGGCCTACCAGAACAGGGGAAGGGGGATGCTCCACAGTGAGAACAGCAGTGCTAGCAGCAGTGCTGGCTTTCACCAGCTCCATGCAGCTGAAATGGTGGCCTCTCTGTTACCTCAGCAGTTTCACCTTAGTTTCACACTGTACTAGGGCTGCTTTAATATTGATAATGGCATCTTCTTTTGGCTCTGTGCTGCATGTGCATGAGTTCAGAAGGAAGTGTCCAGCTGTGTGAGCAGTATTCTCCTCTGAAGGACCTGTATCCTGTGACTTGGAAACCCTCACTTTCATAGAACAGTTGCAGAATCTAGGAGTAAGATCCTCCACAAGGAAAGATTTGGAAGAGCAACAGATATTACTCTGTTTGTAGGTAATATCCAAAGTTGAGGGGTATCAGGAATCACTGTCCCACTTCAATTTTATTTTCCTTTTTTTTTTTTGTTTGGTTTTCTGTTTCTTTTGAGGGTGTGTGAAGTGATAAATTTCAACAGGTGTTTTGAACACCAAGCAACATCTGATTTTAGATGTTATTATATGATGAAAACACAGTCATTAAAAACAGCCACTTCTGCTGAAGAGAAGACTTTAATCCTTAATGAAGTTGTCCTCTGAGAAAACTTCAGCTCATACTATCAAAATGCTACCTGTTGCTGATCATTTAACAATATGTCCAAGAATACTGATAGAAATTACCTTGTAAGGAAATTTTTGAGTCAATAACTACAGTATACATTATTATGCTTCATGATGTACCTGAAGGAGTAATTATTATTTTTTTTAATGTTAGGAGAATAACCTCTGTATGCTGGATGTTTCCAATTAAACACAAACTGGAGCACTTCCTATCCATTTTCTGCTGGATGCATCATGTCAGACCATGTTATTGGCCCTGTGTACATTTACCTGTGCTCAGAGCAAAACGGGATACTTCCAAATTCTCTTTTTCAACTGGGAGTTCCTTTCCAAAGCTATTGAACTTGTGTGTTGAGATACAAAGCAGAGATTCAGCAGCAAGAAGTACAGAAGAACACTGAGACTGTGAAGAAGAATCATAAAATCATAGAAACATAAAATTGTTTGGGTTGGAAGAGACCTTAAAGATCATCTAGTTCCAACCCCCCTGCCATGGGCAGGGACACCTTCCACTAGACCAGGTTGCTCTAAGCCTCATCCAACCTATCCTTGAACACTTCCAGAAAGGGGGCAGACATACTCCTCTGGGCAACCTGTTCCAATGTCTCACCGTCCTCACAGTAAAGAATTTCTTCCTCATATCTATTCTAAATTTACCTCCTTTCAGTTTGAAACTGTTTCCCATTGTCCTATCACTCTATACCCTCATAAAAAGTCCCTCTCCAGCTTTCCTGCAGCCCCTTCAGGTACTGAAATGTTGCTCTAAGGTCTTCCTGGAGCCTTCTCTTCTCCAGTCTGAACAACCCCAACTGTCTCAGCCTCTCTTCATAGGAGAGGTGCTCCAGCCCTCTGATCATTTTTGTGGCCCTCCTCTGTATTTGCTACAACAGCTCCACGTTCTTCTTATGCTGAGGATTCCAGAACTGGACACAGTACTCCAGATGGGGTCTCACGAGAGCAGAGTCGGGGGGAGAATCATCTCCCTTGACCTGCTGGTCACGCTTCTTTTGATACAGCCCAGGACACTGTTGGTTTCCATTAACCAACATCCCCAAGCCTTTCTTCTCAGGGCTGTTCTCAATCCATTCTTCACCCAGACTATATTTGTGCTTGAAGAAGCTGTGCCATATGACGGGAGATCCCATCACAATCAAGTCAGACCTTTCAAAAATACTCTGAAAATTTTGCTGAACTCCATTGCGTCTTTGCAGCTGTCAAACATGAATCTTGTGCATTATTAAGCAGCACAAGCAGAAGACAGGGCACAACCTATCAGTGCATTGACCTGTCAAAATGAGCATGAGGAAATGTGCAAGAAGTAAGTAACTTGGGCTCCATTTAGGTTTTGGAGATGGGTTTTAAAGCTCACTGTATTCTTTCAGTGGCCTTTGGATTTACTGTCCTTGTACTTCAGCATCAATGTTATTCCTTATACTTTCAGTAGACAACTTCTTTAAGCTTGTTAGCTTGTGGAATGGTTACTTGTCCTGATCTTATTGTAAATATATCATATGGACCATGACTCAAGCAGCAGACTAAGTTTATGCTGATCTGTGATGAGCATTACAGATCCTTTTTTTTGTGTGGTGAAGCTCATTTGACTTTGTAGTGTAATAGTACTCCTTCATAAATGAATTATAGTGAGATCTAAACATCAGGAAAATCCAACCTAGAGTCAGAGTATTGACTTTGTAATATTTGTGTATTATGCTGCCAGAAAATAATAACAGATATACCCACTCTTTCACTCTGTGATTCTAATGTTGGCTCCCTGATGTCTAATAATCAGCTGGTGGGTTAATGCTCTCCTCAAAGTACATTTTAAGAATTCCACATAAAGCTTAAATTTGAGTCCTTTCTTTCATCATGCACACACAGAAAATCAATATCATTCATATTCTTTAATGTAGTGCTGATATGTAATTTGGTAATTTGTCATAAAACATTTTTTATTTTTGTTTTCAAATACAAGATATCTTCTCCACCACATTTTTTTTTCATTAAAATGTATGGTTTGGGCAAATATTTGATGTGTTTTGGACTCAAATGCATATTTTTCTGAAAGAGGTTCACTTTAGTGGAAAAAAAATCATTAAAAATATTTCCTTTTTTTTACATTGGTGAAAGGAGAAAGGTATGAAAAAATTATATCCAGTATGAAAGCACTTCCTCTTAAAAAAAAACAAGTACACTGAAAAAAATCCTTTTTTGTCAAAAGTATTTACTAATTTTTAAATTAAAATGCTAATTCACATTTATATATAATATATTTGCCAAACACTTTTACAAAACTGTGTTTATTTGAGAAAGTAAAATTATGAAAGTCTGAAAATATTGAAATGTACCATTTCAACAGGTCTTGAGCAAAGATATTATATGCTTTGATCATGAAAATATTTTTTTCTCTTTTAATTAATACTATGTAATGTATATCTGAAAAGTCAAAATTTAAAAGAATAAAATTACTTATTTTTAAATTAGAATTTTGACCAATATAAGTTTTTTCTACCATTTTCTTTTATGCATTTTATTTTAATTTGGGGGATTTTCTGGCCAATCATAAAGTGAATGTACAGAAAACCTTGTGAAATAAAAATTCTAGCTTCTCCTCAATTCTAATATTTATCTTTTCCTGATAACACAAATCTCAGAAGTCTGCCAAAACCTGCATACACAACCCAGCTAGAGTGGCCGTGACACTTCAGTTTTGTAGTTGATAATCATAGAATCATAGAAACACTCAGGTTGGAAAAGACCTTCAAGACCATTGAGCCCAGCCATCAACCCAGGACCGCCAAGTCCACCACTAAAACCTACAGGCTACAACAGCTATTGCTGTATCTCCATTCACTCTGTCTGTAATGACTGTATTTAGGGACCCAGACATGTAGAAATTCTCTAATGAAAAAGCTCATTAATATAAGGAGTTGCATGAAAGTTGAATGCTCTTCCTTTTACATGTAATTCTTTAGAGAAAAAGCATATATTTATCTGTTGGGTCAAGTCTGAGGATATTCTCTACTGCTCTGTATAGTTATGATTGTTACCGGCTTTATCTTTGCTTAAAAACTTCATGATGGGCATCCAATTAGGTGTGAAATGGTAAAGCTTATTGTAAGTGTTGAGAAACACACTGACCCTTAGGCTATGGGATAATGAGCTCTAGCTGTATATAGTAGATCTTAAATTAATCAGATTTTGCAGTACTGCATTATTGTTCCCCCTATGAACTATGCCACAGAAGAAGAAAGTGTCGTAAACAGCGCAATGCCAGTTTCCTAAGTTGATATTTTCAGTTTGTTATAATTTGTTACTTTTAAAATATTTACTAGAAAAATAGAGAATCTCCAGGGTTCGTAGTAAATCCAATAGTCATACTGAGGGAACTCCAGCATCTATCTAAATGCTTGCTTGTTCAAAACTAGAATGCAAAGGAGCCATGTGTTGCCAATCCCCAAGCCTGCAAATCAGAGAACAGCTCAATTACAACTTTCTGGTTGTTTCTGTATATAAGCATCTTTTGTTTTAGGGCTCCTTAAAAGTTTTTGTTAGTCCTTTGTGTATGCCTTATATTCTCCCTGGAAAATAATTGTACGTTTGCTTCTCAAACCTAGGCAGCAGAGTGAAACTAATCTAAATACATACAAAAATTAATAATACAGCTGTCATTTTGCAGAAGTTTTCTGAAAGGACGTGAAACAGACTACCTGATGTGTGCTGGGGAATCTGGAATCTATGAAGAGTGTTGGGATCATTGCTGACAGTCTGACATTCCTGTTTCAAGCGGGAAAACGCCAAGTCCAGTTTTCCCTTCCTGTTTCTTATGAAAGGACACATATGCCTGCAGCAGTACTGCTTTTGGCCACGAGCTCCTCAAATGTTTTATAGTATTCACAACATTTGGCTGTTAGAACAAGTACTGGGATAAAAACAGGTAAAAACACATTGTTGACTAGTTGCTTTGGTGAATACACTAGGTAGTTCTCATTCTTCTGAGCAATGAATTCCACAGCAAAGCTGTGTTCCTGAATATGTCTGCGAAGAAGATTGTGTAGCAGTGTTTGCAAGAACATGAGTCTGTTCCAATGCTTTAGCTATATTTCACTTCCTGTATTTTATGAAACAGAGAAGGGGACAGTGAAAGAATCCAGAGAGAACCAGCCAAAGTAACAGCTATGAAAATGGTCTGTACTGAAGAATTTTTGATATTTAGGTGTACGATAGACCTTTTTCTGGTCAAGAAGAAAGGATATAACTATTGCGCTATTGGAGATAAAACTATGCTATGGAATGATATAGTTCTGTTACACGCTCTGTAAGAAAAAAATTATATGGATTATACTTCAGCAAGAAATCTGGAAGCTATCATCATTTAATAATGTAAAAGAAAAACTTGACACTGTGACACAAAGGCCAAGAGTTTACATTGACCTAAAGAAAAAAATCACCTTTTCCTTCCCCTTTCCTGCAAATACAGACATACTGATTCTCCTGGGATAAAGTCAATGGCTCTATCTTCACCTCCCTCTCTTGTACATCTAGGCCTGTGTCTTATGCATTCAAAGGGCAGCACCACAGCCTCTTCACTACTCCACAACTTCTTATACAAGATAAGGTTGATTGGCCACATCTGCCAACCAGCTGTGTCTGCCACATGAGATCACTGAGCAGGAGAGAAGCTACAGCATCACTTTCATAACAGAATCCCATCCTGAAGCATCCCTCACTGTAACACATCGCTGAGGTCTCTGCTATGTCCTCGCATTGGCTGTGACGGGTATGTCTCCTGGCACATAATCCAGTACATCATTAGCTCATGCACCTGGATAGAAGAAATCTCAACTCTGAGTAAAACTATTAATTTTGCTAGGCTGAGGCACTAAACTCAGGAAGAAATGCCCAGCTTCTGGTGGATTGCAGCTTACAGTGAAGGTGCTGCAGCATCTATCTTAAATAGTAGGTTGAGGAGTAGTTTGAAAAGTATAGGAAATTCTACTGGCATTTAGTGTCACCTAAACCTAATGAAGACTTTGTACCCTCTAAATTTTAGGAGTTTAGTGACCAGTCTAGATTTCACGTACTCAGCATGTAAGCTGCCTGTAAAATCTCTGTGGAGAGTTAGGCAGCTCCTCCTTTAGTCATCAGACTGAAGATATGTTCTCCCTGCCTTTAGTTGACTCTGGCTGATATGTGTCACTTCAATCCAAGAGCTGCACAGCCATATCACCATGGCACAGTGCTTGAACTGATCCAGCTTCTAGACAGCATCCGGCTCGAGTCCAACCATCTGACAGAACAGGCAAAGAAAGATGACATCTGCCTACAGCCAGTTGTGTGGCTCAACCTCTGAAAGGATGGTACACTAAGGGAAAATTATGAGGTGGAGGAGAAGGGAGAAGAGGGAGGCGTTATTTTCACCCTTCTGTGAAGCATAAATACTACGCTAAGTATATTAATTTTACTAAGCATAAAATTCTATGCTGGCATCTACAGAGAGGTAATTAAAGATCCACATTTAAAAACTCAGTCCTGAAATAAGAATTTATTTTGGTTAATAACCAAATGGCCCAGGCTTCTGTTTTAAAATCTGGCCAAATAAAGAAACATGAGTACCCGTCTCTTGATCTCTGCTGCAATCAGCAAAGTATGCAAGATTAATGGGGCTGGAAATCAAGTACAAAAGGATTCCTCACCCTGTAATAATGGTTTGTGCACTCAGCAGGGATTATAGAGACCTAGGTTCAGTGTTTGATGTTGTGTAGTACTTTGAGTACTCATACTACTAGGCTGCTACACAAGGTAGAGGAGAGGAGAGGTGGGAGCAGAAACCACTTATCCTCATCTTGTTTTGACCTAAAATGAAAGTATTCTATTGTTGTCTGGTTCATCTGCTGTGAGAATATCTAAGATATCAGGTCCTGTGTATGCATAGAACCAGAATTAACAGATCTGACAATCAGTGAATTTAGCAGGATGATGAAATGAAGCAATAATTTTTTTGGATTAATACTTTATTGTCAGTCACCTCAGTCCTGCTTCTATCTGGTTTAGGTACCTAAGTCCTTTATTGGAGATTTTTGTTAAAATTATTGTCCCAAATTAGTCAAGTGGTAGAAATTCAGTTTTTGACCAATTAATTTGGAAGCCTGTGTTCATTGAAGCATTGGTCAAATTTCAAATACTGTATCCCATAAAAAGCAACAGAATCTTTTGGGCAATGAACATCGAAACTACTTTTCTTTTTAGCTGCTTTAGGAATCAGCTATTGAATAATTACTTGCAGAGGCTTGAAAGAAGGTAAGATGGAGGTTTTAGGCTTTGTATTTGTTACACCCTATGGGTTCAATTCCTTCTTCATACTAAATGGTGTAAATCAGGAGCTGTTCCAATGAAATCAATAGTTACACAATTGTAAAATTGGTTAGTGATCACAGTCTGGCTGAGTAGACCTACGGCATTAATCAGTTTTAAAGATCTGGTCCCTAAGTACTTAATTTCTAGGAAACAGCACAATGTGACATTACAAGGATCCTATTTAGAGACACACACTCTGCAGATCAAAGCAGGAACTACTGGAAATGCTTTCTGAAGGTATGTGTAACTATAAAATGTTTTGAGTGGCTGCCAGTATTTTGTAATCAGTGTTGTAAAGTTTTGTGATACTCTTGATGTCTGCAGATGTTATGTGGCCCGTGGCACAGAGCTGATGTTCTGAATTACCAATTATATACCTAATGGAGCCCTGAGAACTAACTCCTGCCCTCCTTTGGGTACTGGGGCAGTCTTTAAATGCTAGCAAAGGACTGATGCTATAAATAAAACTCTGTCTCCATAGCAACAGGCAGTTCAGTGCTCAGCTTTCAACACTTTAAAAAGGTAATTACTGTCTTTTTTCTTTATATTTTTCTATTCTTGGTTTATAACAGCAGTAATAACCTTCTGAGTTGGGCATTTCCTGGCAATTAATGACTGACAGTGTTAAGAACATTTGGCTTTACCTCAAGCTCTCAAATCCTCTAGCCAGTCATAAACTGCCAGGAAATGCCCTTCCCCATAGTCATTATTGCTTAATTATGTAAACCTGGATTAGAAATTTAATTAGTTGACTTTATTCTCTCCCTTCTTTCTTCCCCCATGTCCTAAGCAACTGTATTTGCCACAGTTAGTTGGTGTGGCTGATGTTTACTCCAAAATAGTGCCCATATAGCAAATGCTATGTTAAGTCTCAGTGAAACAAGACCGATTCCCTTTTTAGCCCTCAGTTGACAGAGTTCATCTGCATACTTACCTGCAAATAACATATTGTATTAGGTTGAAAAGAACCTCTAAGTCCTATTTGCTTTTAGGTGGTGACCAAGAAGAGTTGCCGTTGGGAACTGGATGACTTTCCAATCTGATGAATGAAGGAAAGATTGTGACAGAGGGTTCTGAATCTCTTCCTTAGCTTTCTGACTCCAACTTGCTTGAAGCAAGGGTGTTCCAGCTACCGCTACATGTTGGCCTATTTCTCTTAAAAGCCCAAACGTGTAACTGCTGTAGGCAAATGCTTAGAAACAGGATTAGTGGCTATGGCCCACTTCTAGCCAGACAGCCCTTGAAGCTGCTTTCACAGATTTCTTTCCTATATCTGGACATTTAAGAAAGATGAGGACAGGTTTTTTAGCAGAGCCTATTGTGATAGGATGAGGGGTAATGGTTTTAAACTGAAGGATGGTAGATTTAAGTTAAATATAAGGAAGAAGTTTTTTACCATGAGGGTGGTAAAACACTGGAACAGGTTGCCCAGAGAGGTGGTGGATTCCCCATCCCTGGAGACATTCAAGACCAGTTTAGATGGGGCCCTAAGCAACCTGGTCTAGTGGGGGATGTCCCTGCCCATGGCAGGGGAGTTGAACTAGATGACCTTTGAGGTCGCTCCCAACTCAAGCTATTCTGCGATTCTGTGACACGGGGCTAAGGTTTATCTAACTAGTGATAGCTAATGCAACATCCAAAGAAAGGTGCCAAATAAAGCTGTTTCTCCCTATTAACATGACATTTTATCCATTGTTCTTAGAGAAGTTCTCATACACAGCACAGTTACTGTAATACTGAGTCAGACTGCAGTCAAACAAGTTGGCTTCCAGGAAGGCACTACTTCTGCCACCTCTGTGCCATTGACCCATGTGGCTATTTGCAGCACATTACTATCACCTTCATCAGTGTCTTATCCGTGCATTAAGGATATCACCTGTGGCTTCTGATTTTAGTCCCAGAAGCTTTATTTGGTCACTAAACAAAAATAACAATTAACATTTACCATTCCTTTATCTTTGAATGAACTAGTACCCAACCCCTAAAATTTATACTTGTGAATCTGGGAGATCTCCTAAATTATTAATTTGCTTCTGACTTCTGTGCAGGCTGTATGGCACCATTTAATGACTTAGTGTCTCTGACACTCCATACAACTATAACTTCTCACATACTTCATAAAGTACTTCAGTGTTAGTTGTTAGTGTACAAAGGGCATATAGTTTGGATCAAAGGGCACTTTCTATGAAGTCTTATGCATTGTAACACCGGTACAAAATATTACTTCTTGACATATAGGTCCTGTTCTAATAAACAGAGAAGCAGCAATAACATGGACATGAAAAGTAATTATTGTATTACTGAATCATCTCTTTAATTTAAAGTCGGTTTAAAAAAGCACACTATGCCTGACTGCAGCCTCCATCAATCCCCTACAGAAGAAAAGCACAAGCGTCTTTTGAAAGGTCTTTAGTTTTAAGTATTCCATTCATTTCTACAGTGTATATTAAAAGAAACAAACCCAAAACCTCCACACAAGTGAAAAGTTCCTAAAAACAATGCAAAATAATATAATTTTTAAATCCCTTCCTCTTTTTTAAGAATTTACAATTTTATAGAAAAATCCATTGAAATCTATATCCATTAGAAAGGTAAACTATGGGTGGTAGAGTCAAAGTATTTACATATGACTTTAATTGAGCTATCAAAGTATAATATTTCTTTTTGTGTAACATAGTAACTGAGGTATGTACATTTAAATCATACAATTTTTGGTGGTAATTAACTAACTAAATAAAGCGGAGGATAGCCTGTTGTGCAAGTGGAGGAGGCTTTTCCCCCAATAGAAGAGGTAGACAAGGTAACAGATTTCCACCTGTCTTTTTGAAGTCACACCCAGTCCTTTACTCACATGCTAATGGAAAAAAATGAAACAGGTACACTAAGCTGGATACTTGCTGCTTGTGGAGGTCTTGGGGTTTTTTCCCCTTGCCACTTTTGCTTTTCTCTGTACCTGCTCTGCACAGCTGTAAGGCTCAAGAGGAACTCCATTCATTTCCATAACATTGCAGGTGCACACAGCCAGGTGCTCCCAACCCAGCTACTTCTGGGAAAGTAATACAGAAAATAAAAGTGGTTTTAAAGCAGCTTTTAAGGAATTCACCTATGATCACAGTGAATTGGTTCAATCTATATTATTAAGTTAAAATATATGCCAGAATTAAAGAAGTATTCCCTCCCTTCATAAGACAGGGTGAACCAGAGGTTGGATTCAAAGTCTGGAACATCGTGGCTCTGCTATTGACCTGAGGCTTCAGTTTTGTGCCTCAGTTTCCCAAATATATAATTACATTTGCTTTCCATGTAACAGTGATGTTGATATATATTGACAAAAATCATTGACTAAACACTGGGTTTTATAATATTGAGCCTTCAAGGGAGTCAGGCCAACCTTCAACACACTACGGGCAACCAGTTGTTTTGGTGATTCAAATCAAGGATTTGAATCTAATTGCAGAAATCTGACTGACTCAGGGTAGGGAATGAGAAGACAGAAAAAGAACACTTACTTTACACACTGAATGAGGTAGATTTTCCTCTGTTGAGGAGCTTCATGATCTACAACAGCTGAGGAGTTGACACCTCAGAAATACAAGTTTAAAAAAAAGCCGTTAACTTCATTTCAACAGTATATGTTTTGCAATTTGAAAATTTGCTAAAGCATTAACATAAAAATGGAAAGTAACATTTCCTCCTATTTGCTTTCTATATACTTTATAGTAATTATTAAAAAACCCATAAAGCCGTGTACTTTAGATAGTGTATTTTGTGAAGGTCGAGTGGATAAAAGTATTCAGTAAACAGAAGGAAATTTGACAATCAGTATTAACAGGTCATTGCCAAGCATATCAGAGTAGACAAATTCAACTGCTAATGAGATTTCTGGTCTAACTTAACACTTCAGAATTTTAAGTGAATAGTAAAGATTAGGGGAAAAAAAGCTCTGGAACATATTACAGAAAACGAAGATTTCTTGATAAATAACTTTTACAGAAAAAATTAATAAATATTTAGTAATAGTTTTGTTTTCTATGGTGAAAGACTGCTTTGATTCCTGTTCTCCCAGAACAGGTTTTGAGCTCAATGGGAGCAAAGAGCTGTTGTTGGTTTAGCAAGGATTACAAGACTGATCCTCACATTATACAACCAAATTTATCCATCTCAGGAATCACTTCAGACTCTCTTTTTATGAGCCTCGGTGATGAATCAAAAGGCTATTAACTGCTGTAATTTATATAATCTTTTGCCTCTCTTGTGTTGCAAAAAAAATGCATTCAGCTAAGACTATTTAAGCATTTCTTTGCACAGAGAAGTATTGTCAGCATAACTTATATTGCTTTAGCTGAGTTGATATTGCTCCAATTAAGTGCATTCATACTGTTGTGTCTATGTCCACACAGCATTGTACTATAATCTTTTCATTGCAGACAAGGTGTCTGAGCCCTGCTGGCATTGTTTGGAGTTTATTGTGTTGTGGACAGTTTTTATAATATGCTGTGGGATACCTATCAGTGTCTGAAGGAGCAGTGGTTGTAATGGCCACTTTCTAATCACTTTCTAATTTACTTGGAATGTTATTCCGTTTCCAAGTTGTTCTTCACTGGCATGGTCGAAATACAGAACACAATACTTGTTCTTTATCTAGCAGGAAAACAAGCTGCTTCATCAGAAGACTGAGGTAATTGTGTATAGCCTTATTTCTCAATCAGTCTTTAGATTCTGATAGTTTTGGGGAGAAGATTTAGAGCTGGATAAAATGAAGTAATCCATGATGTGGGTCTGTCTTTATGTTGTAATCTAGCTGAAAAATCACAAAGGAGAGGTTTTTCTGTACAAAGCCCCTAGTAGACTTTAAGTAGTAATGCTGTCACATTTCAAATTTTTGTGCAGCCTTCATTTCTTTGATGTTTGATGTCCTCCACTGACAAGCCCAGATGCAGCCACAATGTATGTGCAGAAGCTACAAAGCCAGGTTTCATAGCCTCTGCATCAAGTAACTCAGAGTACGTGTTCTCCATATGTGGAGCTAACCAGGGAACAGTGAGGGACCTGGAACGGCTTCTTGAGCTTTCCTGAGCTGCCTTATGTACTGCAGAAGAAAACTGGAAAAATATTTTATGGAGTCTTAAGTTTTTTTAAAATTAAATAACACTTTGAGAAAGTTTATTTTCCTCTTATTTTCACTAGATAACAATGGAAATATTTCTGTGATGGCTTCTGTGTGTTTTTCACCATGCATTAAGGGAAATGTTATTTGGTTTGTAGCTTTATGTTTTTAAAAAAAACTACCTCTGATTCTTGAAAAGCAGCTAACAAAGACATGAACTTTATAGTTTAAGCATCACCTTACACTGCCACAAAAGATTTGGGAATAATATTGACCTCTCTGTCTCTGAAATAAAAGCAAGTTTCCTATTTGTTGCCCTTCCTTTCAACATAAAGGAAGTTTTCTGTAAAATGCGAGTCATATAAAGAATGAATAGTACATTGCATGAGGCCCATGCATAGGAGCCAAACTCAGTGTGAAGAAGCAGCATGTAAGCAGGGCTGTATGTTCTGAAAGGCAGGCAGTGAGGGATATGAGTAATGTCATGAATGGTGAAGGAGCAGGAATGAGCCAGCTGATTAAACTGATAGAAGCCAAACAGTGCGGTGAAGCCTTTGATGAGTGTCAGAGGTCATCTCCATACAGTTCCCCAAGTCCCCAGGACACACAACCTTGCTGACCTAGTCACTAGATCAGACAACAGCATTGAGACTTCATCAGCAAACAACAACCTAACAGATTTAGATAACCGATAGACTACTAAGCAATTGCTATAAAAAGGAGTGAAGAAGTATTGTGTCAAGAAGGAAAAACTAGGGGAGAGAAGGAAATAAATTGTTCAGAAATATCTACTTCTGTGTCTAAACAGCAGGACCAGGACGTATGAGAAACTCAGGTTAAACATCATTGACATGAAGGTACCAAAGCTCCTGCAAATCAGTGAAGTCTGTATTCATGCTAGTTCTTCATTTGCTAAAGAATTTATGGAACTTTAGGTATTTCTTTAGCTGTCTGGGGGGGTTTAGTATTTACATACCATTTTAGAATGAATGAGGTATCAACCTAAAATTATAGTCAGCTGCACTGTGGGCACTCTTCCACTCTTTTTACCCTTGTTTAGTAGGGCTGGTTTGCTTTGCATTTTGCAGCACGGTGCAAAAGAGACAAAGTCTACCTCCAAGCAGATGTTGTGCAGAGATACTAGCTTAGATTGCTAAAGCAGTACAGCTGTATTAGTAGAACACTGTGCCAAGCTACTAAGCTCCATCTGTCAGAATGGTTAGTTATTTTGAACCCAAAATAACACTGATGTGGCTACACTGGTTCTTTTGGTATGACACGTGCATAGCATAAAACCCCCTTGAAACTTCAGTAACCTCGGAGTCTGTGCCTTCCCATGTGTTTGTGCAACAGTCCGTACAATGTTCACCTGTTTGGACTGGTTTTGATATGACCACAATGATAAATATATCTGAGCTAAAAAACTCTTTTATTTGTGTTTTAGGAGCTATCTGATATATTTTACTGAGGTATAATGTGTATAAATAAAGGTGTTGAGGGCTATGTGAACCATCCTAGGCTACCTGAGACATTCACATGAGTCTGGCAAATATGACATGGAACCTGTGTGAGACCCACATCCTTCTGGAATGGTGAGTGAAGAAAAAGATTCCCCATGTCGTCTCAGATGCTATTAGGATCCTGTTTTGGGTGAGCTAATCACTGGGGCAGTAAGGTTGTCTGTGTCTTCTCTTCACTGGAACAGGCTGCTCAGAGAGGTTGTGGAGTCTCCTCTCGCTCAGAGAGGTTGTGGAGTCTCATTCAAAACACGACTGGATGCATTCCTGTGTGACTTGCTCTAGGTTGTCCTGCTCTGGCAGGGGGGTTGGACTAGATGATCTTTCGAGGTCTCTTCCAACTCCTAACATTCTGTGATTCTGTGATTGTGATTCTGTGATTCAGATTCTGTGATTCAGTGTCACATTGCCAGCACAACTGAGAATAGAAAATTCACTCGGGTGACACTAGCTACCTCTCTCTCCCCTGTGAGTTGACACACTGCAAACTAGATGAGAGCTGGAAGCTGTTTAGACAAGTTTGGGTCTTGCTGAAAGGTAATGTAATGTTCAGAAGCAGGACTTATTTGCTTGGGCACAGTACTGAGCTAACACACCTAAATGGCTTCCAGAGTACAACTGGCTCACCAGCAAGTCTAGCTGGCAATTGTTTGCACATGGCAACAGGGTTGGACCTTAAGAGGAAGAGATCAGTCCGGGCTCTGCTCCACCTTGTGCATTGCCATCAGAATTATTCAGTGAGTTCATGTGGCAGATTGTGATTGTGAGCAAGCCAGGAGGAACTGGACTTGCAAAAACTCAGCTGGATTTCATAAGGTTCAGTAGCAAGAAAGTAGAAATTCTTATGTATAAATCAGGAATGGCTGAAACAGGTATGTGGAGAGAAAATGAATGGGATCCTTTTAACATTTGTTCTTTATATATAAGACACCATGTAAGAGCAAAATTTGTAAAGTGCTATGAATGAAATTAAATTGTACAGATGCGATACAGAAGTTACCCTGCACAGTCTTTTCATTCACCATCACAGATAAAGTAATTCTTCAGAAGCTTATGTAGCGTGTTTAGTTAAACAATTTCCCTGAGAGACATGATTGACTATTTTTAAGCTGAACACTCACAGTAACAATTACCTGCGTTCTCAATGTCCATGAGCTTCAATAAACAGCCTATGGATTTATGTCTTAGTGAGAACCAACCTATTAGTTTCAGCCATAAATCTCATGTGCCTTGTGTGCAAAGTGAATTTTAATAAAAATCATATAAGGAGCCAGACTTGCTAGGCAGGGTTTCACATGGCTGCCAACATTTGAAAACAATTAATAGAGACCTTTTGGGGGAGGGTAAGTAAAACCATGTCTTTAGCTCCTGTTGAAATACAGTGGACTCAGTGAACTTGCCTGAAGGACAGAATAAAGAGAGTTGTTTCTATTAAAAAAAATAAAAAAAGAAATGGAGGCTGTCACTTCTAAATAAGGGCAGAAAGAATGGAAAGAGTCATTCCTTTGAGTTTGCAATCTCATCCTCTCTGACACCCTGCTGCCAGGGAAATGACAATAAGTATCTTAAAATTAAGCAGCAAAATAAAATAAATATACATCTATGCTCCCTGATCTGAAAATAGATTCTGGCCCCAAATGAACAGAGGTAGCATATGTGTTCAGTTTCAAAACCCTCACCTTTGTTGCTCCTTGTGCACTCCCTGTCCGAGTGTACAGAATGTTCTGTGTAGAGGAGAATCCAAAAGACAAAGCTAGGAGTCACTGCTCATTTTTATTCTGCTGGCCATATTACTTTTCTAAGCAAATAGTTCAGGCATAGAAAAATAAACATGAAAAGTTCAAAGATAAAAGATTAGGTCCTGAGCTTCAGATGTTTTGTACTGTCTCCACGGTGCTGAGGGTGGAAAGGTTGCTCTAAAGGGGAGGTGAGGGATTTCTGTAACATGCAAGGAGCCTCCCAGGGTCTTGGTGTTGTGTCTGCCCAGTCCATATAAGACTAGTTCAGCTGGTGTAAATTAACCAAGCTCATAGGCTATAATATACTGTTATAATATACTGAGGAATGGATGTCTTACCACCAGGCTGGTAAACGACCTTGGGATTGAAAGGTACTGTTTACACCAAGTTTAACTAAATACAGCTGAGAGCAGGTCTACTTCATGTCTAATACCAATAAATATGTAGGCATGGTCCAGGTAGGGAACTCTGGCAGTGATAAGGGAATAGCTACACTCTGCCTGACTGCTTTTAAGAAACACATGATGTATGTATTGAGTTACTGAAATGGCATGTACCAGTATACATGTATCTGTGCTGCTACTCACATATGTTTAGATCTAGGTTGAGATGGTTATAATAAAATTCATATTGTAATTGCAGATGGAGTCAATCTCTTCTCCTTGGAAGTTTTTGATGGAAGAAAGTAATCGACACTGGTTTTATGACCAATTTTCATAAGCAGTCAAGGTGTGGATCCCATTATCCACTGCTGTGCATATATATATTACACTGAAAACACTAAAACTTGAACAGACAATTCAGGAGTATCTAAACAGATTGAATTTTAGCCAGCTATACCATGTCCAAACACGAAGAGCTAAGTCCAGCTAGCATGTCACTGTGGCTGCAGGTACTGCTAGTCAGTCAAAATTGCCTTGAGTTTAGATAGTCCCACTCAGAATATAGGAAGAAGGATCAAGCTGTTTTCCTCCCCAGCTAACTCTTCTGTGATACTTTCCTATTCTTTCAGGGGTGTGATAGGGTATTTGGTAGACTTTGATATTTTCAAATAGTTGCAATGAAGATGTCTTCACATCTTAAAGCTGTTTGAGGGTTAATTGGACATAAACAGAAAACCTGCACTCCTCCTTGGTGAGGAAGTACTAAATACTAGTTTCTGCCTTCAGATCTTCAGATATGAGTACTCTGAGCTGATTTTAGTTACTCCTAGCATGGTATATGTAATTAAGCTCAAACTGAACTGCAGTACTGTATACTGGTGGACACGAGGAAGACAGTGGGAGCAGAATGGTCAAAAGCACTCAGAAAACTTAAAGAAGAGAGTTGAGAATTGAATACCATTTGTGCTCTAGTTCAGGGTTTGCTTAGAATAGTAACCTATACTTTCAGATTATGAAAAGCTTGATAAAAAAAACAGGAGGCATCTTTCCATCTACTTCTGTGGTCTTTTGAATGGGGAGTCTTTTGCTATCTTGCAGTAAATGCTCAGGTATAATCTGTAGTTTCAACCTTCCTTTTCTTGCCTCTGGAGATCCTACAGAGACTGCTCAAATTACCCAAGAGGGCTGTGATAGTATATTGTTTTCTTGGACTTAACTTTGTGTAATTACACACAGGTAATCCTGTTTTTTTTCTGTTATCCCTTAATTGAGCTATAAGATTTTTTTAAGCTTAAAAAATGCAACAGGTTTTTTAAGGGCTCTAAATTAAAATGCAACAAACCAAAAAAGAACCCTTCCCAGTTAACGCTATTGACTGATAATCTGCCAAATTTAATTGGAAGTGTGGGGGTTTTAATTACAAAATCCCAAAGAGATCTTTGAAAATAACTGTATGGATTTTATTTTATTTTTTTTATTTTCAACTGCCCTGGAGTGCTCTGTCTCTATTTTCTCACTCTCAGCCCGAGGTATGCTTTTATGACTAAAGCACCAAAACACTGAAAACAGAGGTTCATAACAGAAATCCTGATAGATCTTTAGCTGCATGGGTGGGCGCAGCTCTAGAAATTGCATCTTTAAAGTCTTATTCACCCT
Organism: Aegotheles bennettii; assembly: GCA_013398125.1. Classification (NCBI taxonomy): domain Eukaryota; kingdom Metazoa; phylum Chordata; class Aves; order Caprimulgiformes; family Aegothelidae; genus Aegotheles; species Aegotheles bennettii. Next base: position 465,396 of record VZRW01010258.1, on the reverse strand, counting down.
ATCACTGCTGTAACAGTGGCACCTGTTAGCGGTGCTGCGGCAGTCTCTCACTGTTTCCATTATAAACCTCTCATTTCATGAGTTCATTTCTTGGCTAATAAAAGTTTCCTCACAGCTGAAACTTGGCTGAAAGTGACTTTGCCTGGGAACAATTATTATTAATATTTTTTTAATATAAATTTCCCTTTAAAAATCTTTCTGTTATTTTTAAATTAAAAGAGAGGTAGGTTTACAGGGTTCAGATGCCTACTCCATGCATATACGACCAGGTCTGGTGGCCCTATTTACAGTGAGATGCCAGCTAGGAATTAGGGGATTTGTTTGTTCTGTGGGTGACACGGCACAAAACTAACCAAACTGCTGTCAGTTGAAGAAAGGGGTGATGACACACTGCAAACCATACAGAAAGTCTGTTGCTCCTGTCTGCTTGCACAACGCCAGTTCCTAGCAAGAGTGCAGACTTTAAGCCAGGGTTTTTGGAAGTAAATATATCCAGGAATTTAAGGTTAAATAAAGAGCGGGCACAATGGCAATAGGTTCTCCCTCTTTGAACTGAGTAAGTTGCTAGAAGAGTGTAACTTAAAGAAGCCTGAAGAGTGTAACCTTTGCATGTGGTGCCCGCCAGGTGCACCCATGCTTTCACAGAACGGGTAATATCAAGTAGGGCTGAGGACAAAGAGTGTCCTGCCTTCTTATCACACATTACTCAGGGTTCGCTGATCTGTTTTTCCGCTGCTGTTCCCACGTATCCTTATCAGACGCTGAGTTTCCAGCAGCCCTCTTCTCCCACCAGCACACTGATTTCCTTTCCTTCCCTGGCCACCCAGCACTGAGAGAATGCAGCCCAGCTCCCTGGCTCCCTGGCTCCCCAGTACCCTTGTTCCTCAGCTCCCCAACTCCCCAGCTCCCCAGCTGTGTGTGCCAGTGACAATGCTGCATCCAGCATTTCTCGTACCCTTCTTGAGGGAAGGCGTGCTCTCTTCCCCTTCCAAAAAGGTGGTTGTCATATTCAGCTGATGACAGATGTAAAGTGTGTATTTGGGAAAACGGTACCTCCTCCCTCCCTCCGAAATAATCCTGATCTAGAGCGTATACATGGTGCTGGAATATTAGCAATATTGTCAAGTTCTTCATTCCAGAATGGAAGAGATATGTAAATTAGAAGATTCCTATAAATCCACATGGGCAGGATCCTCACGAAGGAATTTTGGACAATCATACTTTGCTGAAATTAGAAAAGAATCCAAATTTGAGCTGTGGTATGTGAAGAAAGTCTATGACATTGCCTTCTCGTTATACACAGGATTTGGGTAGTAAACAGGTCTTGTGAGGATATGGGTGAATTTTATCCTCTTTTAGCAACACAAGCATAATATATTTTTTTTTTTAATTAAAAAGAAACCATGTCTCAAGTAACTGAAGATTAAAGAAGCAGCCTTGCATTTTTGCAGCAGTGGGTGTAACCATTTTGTACATAGTATTTGATTTTACACATTTTCTGGTGCTTAGCTACTGGGCATGCCTTCAGCTCTGCCCCATCCTTCCCTGGTGCAGGTGTGCCATCCAAGCAGGAGTAGCTCTCGCTGGGCAGGAGCAAGGGTGAGCATTTTGGTGCCCGGGCAGGGAGTGTGAAGCAGCTCACACACATACCATACACACTGTGTCCAGGGGTCCCTGGCCTGCCAATGAGCATCCCAACCACTGGCTGGAGAGCTGCTCTCCATTTCTTTCTGTGGTCAGTTTATACCACATGGAGTATGTGGAGCTAAACTGCTCAGGTGAGAGTTGGAGTACTAATTTCAGCTCTCTTCCAGCCCTCTTTAAGGGTGGATATTTGCAATGAGATCTCAGACCCAAAGCACAAGTTAGCTCTCCCTGCCCAACTGGAGTTATCCTACTTGCTGTTCAAGAAAGAACAGGTGAATAACTCTCTTACAAGACAATGAGGATGCTTTTCCAGGAACTAGGATACCCCATCTCTCCTCAAGTGTCAGGTCAAGTGTCAGGTCATACTCTAACACAACATAACATCCTGGGCTGCAGGATCCTGCGCAGATGGGCAAGGAGAGGTCTTAGAGCACGCAAGAAATCAAATTCCCCCAGCATACCCTCCCATCCAAACTATGGGCCTCTAACACTCCAACTTTCCCCTCAGTGGGGGTGTGAAAGTTGTCTGTTATTCTTTTGCTTTTCTTGGTCAACCCTGAAATGTTACTCATTGAGTGCAGCCATTTAGCTAAGAAGGAAACTCAGTTTTCCCATTTTTCATCTTGGCAAGGAAGAAGGTAGGTGCCACCTGAATTTTTTATCCCATCTTCTTTCCCATCCTCCTTCCCCCTCCTTGTTCACTGTAAACAGAAAAAAAACGCCAAATAAACCCTGCTCTGGCAGTCTGGCCTCAGCTCTGATGTGCCCTCTCAAATAAGCTGCTTCTCTGCCTTGGTTTCCCCATTGCTAAAATGAAGATTATGCACATCATAGGAGAAATTGTAGTCTACATCCAGAGGAATTTGCTGATTTTTGCTAGCTGTGTCTTGCTACTAGTGTGTGTAAAATGTAAATTGTGTATTACAGTTTTCTTGAAAGAAAGGGGCTGAGTCCTACAATGCTGCCTAGAAGAAGGATCGGCATTTTACAAATTCTTTACCAAATGAGGTCCTCTTCCTCTTACCCAGACACCTCTCCTGTTCCAGCATTATGGACATCAACTGCCTCAGATGTGCCTCTGGTTTACAGCTCAGTCTGCGGAATAAGACGAATCGGGCCCAGAGACTTCAGATAATGCTATTTTTAACCACCAACAATTAGATGTTATGCAGTTAACTAACAACAGGGTGGAAAAAACTAAGAGGAATTGTAAATATATCCTAATAATTGTATTGCAGCATAGGATTTATAATTACTAAATGTGTGATAACTGCTTTCTAAATGCCCATGCTCTTTAAACAACCTAATTTATAATTTAAAAAGCTGACAACTCTTAAAGTGTTTTATTTTATCTTGTCTGAAATAACTGAAGAGTAAGTTATTGAAAACCTTTATTTTTCATTAGCCTTAAATTCAGCTACAATTAATGTGCCCAATTTGATTATAAACTGCACAAATTAAACAATAAAGAGCTGTCTAATGAGAAATTAATTATGAGGAACAGAAGAGGAGCTGGGCTGGATAAAAGCAATAAGTTATGGTCTATGGCAGGATGTGTCAGGTTTTAAAGGAGACAAAGGGCTTTTTCCTCAATGTGTGCCAGTGCTGATAGGGCTCATCACAGATCAGTAGATCCAGAAGCCATAACAGCACGGTAATTGAAACTGCCAAAATCAATAGTGCTGACAACCTTAATTAAATTAAATATGTCTCTGATGAGCTCAAACAGCATGGCAGCGGACCACTTGACCCTTTCTCAGAGCCCCGCTTGATAGAGTGCAGCATGCAGCATGATGGATTTCACCCCCGAGGACCGCTGGAACCCTTGCGCTACTGTAGAAAATTGCTCCAAGAGTGACGGTCTCCCCAGTGCAACTGCAGCTTTGACTCCAAAGTGCAGCCCTGAGTTCATCGCCTGCTCCGGCTTTTGCTTTGCCTGGAAGGCTCAGGGGCTCCTTTGCTGAGAGCAGCCTGGGAAACTTTGTCATCACATCAGCTTTCCGTCCTCCTCCCAGCAAAAATAACAGTTTTGTTTGCTAAACAGGCAAACAACTTCCATCACATCTGCTGGCTGAGAAGCAGTTCTGACCATCTTCTTATTACAAGAAGCATAATCAGGAGATCCACTTGGAATTGTCTAATTCAGGCTGGGTTTTTAGGTTTTGTCTTTTTAAAATAAAAAGAGATTGGGCTGAGACACCTTAGAATTATCTGAAAGATCATCATGGAATTATAAGAGGGGGAAAAATGAGCTATAAATGGACAGGAGACAAAGAAAAAATCTTGTCTTTTAAACCACAGGGTTGGAATCTCAGTTCAGCTGTACAATCAGCAGTTGTTATTCTCACTAGGAAATTACATGAGTAAATATTTTTGCAGAATGCTGTTCTCTTGACCATGTAGTGCTGACTTCCTAAACAACATGAAATAATTGCTCCTCTAAGTTTTCAAAATGTTTATGTCAGCATTAACAAACTGTTCCTTAATTATAAGCCTGTCAAAGATCAGAGGCTTAGATTATTGAAGTAGATTCCTTTCAAATGCTGAAGTTGTTGCTGTGACAACTCGGGAGAGAATAGGTTGTTGGAGGTGGACAAACTGTGGGTTTTCCATACCAAAAGGGTTTAAATAATCTGCTCCCTGTTTAGAAAATACCTCAATCACAGTAAACACCCTCCAGCTAAGCAGGGAGGTCTCAGAAAGGTAAAACTTTGAATCTAAAAACCTATGGGTCTAAATCATGCTGTTGAGCTTCATATACATATATATACATATATATACATATATATATATATAAAACCCAGACTAATCTTAGAGAAATGTGATCCAGATACTGTAAATTTGTTTCATGTATAACATTTTATGAAAGGCACCTATTCAATATATTTTGGAGCATTGTTTTTCTGCTAGGAGCTCAGGCAGAAATTTATAGAATCAGAATCATAGAATCATTATGTTTGGAAGGGACCTTCAGGATCATCAAGTCCAACTTTTATCCCATTATATTCCTAACCATTAGACCATGGCCTCAAGTGCCTCATCAACCTGTTTTTTGAACACCCCCAGGGACGGTGACTCCACCACCTCCCTGGGCAGCCTATTCCAGTGCCCAACCACCCTCTCAGTAAAGAACTTCACTATGATACTGGAAAAATTATACAAAAGGCTATGCCCTTGAATCACAAAGCAGCCCTCCCTCACAGTGTGGTTTATGGCATTGCTAATTTAAATATGGTTCTGTGTCAGGCAAGCTGTTTTATAGCAACCTCTTTAATCCAGTCTTGAAAATTTTGTAATCCAGTGCATAAGAAAGCAGTTTGCAAGGGGTGGGAGGGGAGTTTGCATTCGGATTTTGGAAATGTATCAGTCCAACTTTTCCTTATTTTCTTTCTCCTCCTTTCCCTTCCCCTTCTCATTCCCCCTCCCACTCCCCCTCCCATTCCACTTCCTTTCTCCTTTACTTTTTTTTCTTTTGAGTTAAACTAAAAATAAAAATAACCTTTTTACACTCTAAGTGCTGTGTATTGTTTTCATTATTATTAGTGGAGACTTACAGCACTGTAGGGGTCATACAGATGCCAAACTCCCCATAAAAATCTGTAGGAGTTGGTGCCACCTCTGCCTTTGAAAACTATCCACTTTTTAGTGACAGCATCAAATAGTAACAAATTATAAGCAAAATAATATTAGTAATAGTGTCAGCTGTAACCAATGTCTTTACTCTCACTTCTCAAAGGCAGGATGAAGAGCCTTTTTGCCTGTGATGGTGCTATTAACATTGCTGGGTTATAAAGGGAGAGAAGAGCTTCTAGAGAAAAAGGAACTTCCCAGAGTGTGAAATGGAGCAGAGACAGTACAGGTAAAGTGCGAGAGCTGTGACTGCAGCTCTAGAAGAACAGGAGAGTGGAAAACAGATTTTTTGCTGTGGCTTGACAGCTGAGGGGGCTGCTCACCCTTGTCAGAGAGCTAGACTTAGGCCCAAAAGCTGTTGAAGCACAGATCCTGCTTTGGTGTCTCCTTCACCTTCAATGTCAGGGTCGTTTTTTTGGCCAGCTGACTGGTTATCTGCCTACGGTTGTCAGAGGATGTAGAGAGGCAATTAGGAAAGCCAAGGCCTCCTTGGAACTTAACCTTGCAAGTCAGGTCAAGGATAATAGAAAGGGCTTTTTTAAATACATAGCAAATAAAAATAACACTAGAGGCAATATAGGCCCACTGATGAATGAGGTGGGTGCCCTAGAGACAGAGGATATAAAGAAGGCAGAGGTGCTGAATGCCTTCTTTGCCTCTGTCTT
>VZRW01010258.1:430741-458101 GCA_013398125.1 Aegotheles bennettii | reverse complement strand
ACTCTAGGTGACCCTGCTCAGGCAGGGGGTTGGACTAGATGATCCTTCGAGGTCCCTTCCAACCCTAGAATTCTGTGATTCTGTGATTCTGTGATACTAATAGATGCTTTTGCCCCACCATACTGCATGGTCTCCCCAGTGCTACCAATACTAGAAGCTGATAGTTTCACAGTCTGAAAAAAAATTTAGCAGGGCAGGACACTTGGGATACATGGCTTTTGGCACACTGGCATAATGCATGGGAGGAGGGAGAGGGTCTGTACTCGCCAGTGACTTTTACCCAAGTCCTTCTGCAAGCGGACAGGTTCTCTGAGGCTTGGTGGAAAGAGCTGAATGGGTGTGTCCTGTGACCCAACGCAATGAGTCCCCATTACACTGGACCCCCCCATGTCTCTGCTCCTTCCCTTGGATGCGGTGATAAGCCCAGTCCTTCGAATGCAGTGAGAGTATTTTAAGCAGGGAGAGGAGGCTGCTGGATATTTCTGGAAGGACTTGTGACATTAGCAAAAGTCTCAATGCTCAGATCAGAGAAAAGTGTCAATTTTACATTTTTCTGGAAGGTCTGAACTGATAAAAAAGGAATTTAAAAGCTTCATCCTTGAGGTTTTGTGTTTTTTGTTTCTCCTGACCAGTATATCTGTAGCAAGCCAAGCATTCAAAGCTCAGTCTTGTTGGGAAAACAGTTTAGAATAAGTGATTCTTAATCTGCTTATTCAAGATAGAGATATGCTCCGGAGCCAAACTTTTCTGAATGTTCTGTTATTTTTGGCTGACCATACTGTATCTCCCTAATCTTGAAGAACCCAAAGTATTTATTTGTTGCCAAAGAAACACTTTATATTTAGGAGAGATCTGATTAGCTACATGCACCTTCATCATTCAGTTTTCAACCCTCCATTCTGTCCTGTGGCAGCTGACCTCCAAGTGACCACAGAGAATGGCCTTGCCACCAAGATCAGAATACATAAACCACTTAATTGAAAGCAAGAAAAGTAGAACAGCATAAAGGCTCTGAATAGAATCTTGGTTTGCATACTCTACTAATAATTTGGCCTTTATCTCCTGTATTGTTCTCTGTACCCTGAAGCTTCTGATTAATCTCGAGTGATGTGTCTGAGCTAGTCTTGTGTCACCAGCCTTTGCAGTGTGGAAGAAAACTAATATAGCAAGACAGATAGCTCCAAAGGAGCAATTTGTATAAGGAGGAGAGCCACATTGATCATGTCATGGCATTACTACCAGTAACAAGTAGAAGAGTCTCTCATTTTCACAAAAGAACCTTGGCTTGAAAAGCTGTAGAGGGTAAAAGCCGTGCAAAGTAGTTTCTGAGTACAGTTTCAAGAAAAAAAAAAAGAGAGAAGAAAATCTCTCTAAAAGGGTGCATGGAAAATCTTCTATATAGCATATACAGGGATGGATTTCTTGACTGGTTAAAAGAGAAAACACTGTGAGGACTACAGATCCAGGCCATGGCTCTGAAGCGAGTGCAGGTGTATTGCTGCACATCCCCTTTCATAAATATCCTGGTTGCAGCTGGCCTTGCCAAAGTCACTCCGTGGTCCCAAAAACTCTTTTCTGTCTTGATACCGGGAAAACCTGAGCAATGACTGGCAGCTGGTGTTCCAGCTGCTGTTTGCTGTAGTGATTTCAATCACCCCATGTTGGCTGCTGTATTTATCTTGCCCACGAGCCTGCAATTTGAGTATATATGTTTTATGTTCTACTTGTACAAGACCAAGTTCCTGAATTCTTGACCTTCAAATCAGAGCTTTCTATTTTCAGTCAATGTTCGAATGTATTTGAATTTTTAGTACAATTGCACTGAAAGCGAAAACTTCTGTACTGGGCCAGATCATCAAATATAATGACTCATTAACATTCCAGTCCAAGCAAAATTTGGCTTGAAATACAATTTTATGTGCTGACAGAAAATCATATAGTTGGAAGGGTGGTCTTGCAGTCTTACACAGCTGAAAAAGGTCCTTGCACATCATACACGTTGCGTGCCATCAGGCTGAATTCATTTTAAATATAGTCACAACTCCTTTGCACACTTGTAATATTTTGCATTTTTGTTGTGTTCCAGCATTATTAACAGTTAATACCACTGAACCAGAAACCTTCAAGCAACTCTAAGATTGAGTGCAATATTAGGGACTGCTCGTTTGAGAAGTTAGTCTCTACTTAACATCTTCCTAGCTACAACTGGAGCCAGAAGTCCATCATCATCCAAGCCATGCATGACACATGCACTCCAGGGAATTAGTTGATTTCCTGATTTGGTGATTTTTTGTAATATTTCCAGTCTTTCACAAACCACAGCTTTGTTACCATCTCCACAAAGCTGGTGTTACCTTAAAGCTGTTTTCTCCTTAAAATGTTTTTTAGCATATCCTATTTCCCATCAGGTAGACCTAAGGTACCAAGTGGAACTGCAAAAAAACAGACACCAGTCCCATAGATATTCAGAGTATAGGAGGCTCTCTGGTTTCCTGAAACCTTTAAAATTGCAGTAGGACACAAAAGGTAGGATTATGGAGGGAATTAAAAATGCACCACTGCAAATAGTCCCTGGTCTAGGACTGGCTGCCTGCTGCTTCATAGCTTTCTGGGAAGAGTCATGAAGAGCCTCTGGGGTTTTCAGCTTTGTGCTGGATGCTGTGGCACCCACTGAGCTCAGCCTGGGAGCAGAGGGAAGCCTGGCAGGAGGCAAGCTGGGAGCATTGGGCTTTTCTTCTTACACCTTTGGTATCAAACAGATGAAGACTGCAAGAGCAGACGTGTGCCCTGCTCAGGTATCACTGAGTTCAGGACTATGACTGGACTGTTGCACTGATTGGCTAGTGACATAACAAAATCAATGCTGCAAAATTAATTTTTTAATTAATTACATCAACAAGAACAGAATTCTCCATTATATAACTTTGCCAGACTTTTTTTTTAAATATCACAGTTACTATCTGTTGTTGCAGAATACCATGATGTTTGATTATTCATTATTTTGTTGCATAATGATGGAACACATTATTTTCTTTTTTTCAAAAAGCAAAACTGAAATGATTTTTATATATTTCTTAGTTATCTGCTCTGAAATTGCTAAATAGAAAAATCAGTCCAACTAATGTTCTTCTGTTATTGGTAATATATGCTTTTGGTTTAGTGTCCCTAATCAAAGCATATCATTGTCTTTAGTTTTGTCTGTATATAGATGCAGTTAAATAATGTCACTTTTGTCCTTTCATTCATTTTGATTTAAATTCTGGAAACTTTTGATGCCCTGATAGCATCTTTTGACAACACAGAAATGTAGTGAACTGTGAATGCTCTGAAGCACAGACCTTCAAAATTTAGAATAACATGAATTTACACTGAAGGACATTTTATTGCCTTATTATGATACTATTATAGGAAATAGTCTTAGGAGAAATTGGAATATTTTGAAATTATTGTTCATTTGAGTCATAGGTCAAATCAGAGACCTTACTGCAAATATATAGAAATTATCTTTACAGCTCCTAGAAGGTTAGATGGAGTTCAAGGCCAAGCATTCATACAACTGAGAAAGGTCAAATTATACATATGATAATACTTGGTGACAACAAAGCCAAAGGTCAAGTCTGAGGCATTATTGTGGCACATACAGAGAAAATTACCATTCAGATATCATATGGCATTCCTGCCGGCTCCAGGGCCAGATTCTCATCTTGGTTTGGCTGTTGTAAAATGAATGATCCCAGTTGTGCACCTGTACATTTAAAAGACTGTTTTTATTCTTGAATCTCTAACCATAGTTCAATGAAGTTTCCAGCAGAGAGACTAAACAAGTTCCCCTTGATACTCTGCCATTTCCATATTTTAAGATATGTAGCCTTCTTTTCAGTAGATAAGTCAGACCCAAGAATTTCCTTTTTTGCTACTGCAATATTTATGCACCCTGCATTTCTAGACAAAAAATAACCAAAGCACACTCTTGTAAAATATACATAGTTATTAAGAAAATGATGCATTGGAAGTTATAAGAAAAATACAGATATGTTTAAATACTTTTTGTTGTGCATTTTAGACAACTGATATTTTTGACATGTTGCAAATTGCTTTCTGTCTGCTATCAGAGTGAAACTTTCAAGTGTATTCATTTTGAAAAGGTTTTAATTTAGAGTTGGTTGCCTTTGATAAATGGAAGAATGAATGAATGGTTTTTAAAAGCATTTGTTCTTCTAATTTGTTTCAAATCCTCTGAAAATAACCCACTTGGCTAACTAGTTGGAAAGTTTAAGGAAGAAGTTCAGCTTTTGGAGCAAACTTTCTTTTGTTGTTGTGAAGATGCAGAGTGTCAGCATAGATCAAATAAAATGATCCTTCTCAAACCAACAGGAGAAAAATGCTAATGATTCAGAGTTATGCATAAAAGAAATGACAATTTGGGAGTGTATTCAAGCAGCAGGATAACTTGTATATTTAGTCTAATCCTCTTTTTTTGGCAATTGGAAGTAATATAATGATATTTCTACTGAAACAGTAAATAAAAGCCCTGAACTGCAATGCAGGAAAAAAAAATATCTCTGTATGCTGTTTCTTTTTCATCATGTTCTGTACATGGTGCCACTATGTAAATGTTTAATAATAATAATAATACAATGCAAACAAATGTTTCTGTTAAACAGAAACTGATTCAGTATTAATTATCTTGTCATTTATTCAAATGTATTTCTCATTAGACTGGGAAGAGTCTTAATGAGATGGATAAAGACAGAAAAATTCCATTGCAAGAAAAATGTGACATTTTACTTCATGCCTGGCTGAATGTGTACCCTTGTGTACCCATTCTTTAAAGTTGATGCACAAAGCTGTATATTTAGAATATTAAAAAATGTGCTGCATGTGAAAATTATATTGCTACAGAAAAAATGAAGCTACAGCTTTTGACATATGTGTAAATATATATATGCACAAACACACACAATGGATGTCAAAATCTGTATGAGTCATTTGTTTTATTTTTAGTCACTGCATTACTAGTAAAACACTCTTGACCAGAAATAGGAGGACATTTTCTAACAATTGCAAAAAAATACAGCATTAACAAATTTGAATCCAATATTGTGGATTGTGAGCAAATGAAATGTTGTGTCCCAGCAAATGCTGTTGGGTGTCATACACTGATTTCTGCCCTTGCTGTGGCTTCATCAGAACCCGTCCCTTAGTATGCCAGCAGATCAGTCCATCTTATTTAGTATTTAGCTGCAGTATCTGTTGAATTATATCACCTTCTGCCCATCCCCAATGAATATGTTTCCAAACCACCACATAGCCTCAGCGGGTCCCTGTGTTCTTGTGGCACTGTGTAATTATATAGAGACAATGATCATACAAAACCACTCAGCAATTCTGGTACCGGGTGCCATCAGAAACCTTACTGACAGTATTCAAATCACAAGGGATGTATCATTCTTGGAGTAGGAGTGTGGCTTTTAAATACAACACCTTAGGGCACCTTTGGTGAGGGAATTTGTATTATTTGAGTAAAAATAATAAATATCACTCTGTGGAGATTTTACTCCTTGGTCATGTGAAGAAAGATTTATGAAAAATAGAAAGAAAGACTGTCACAAAAATAAGTTCAAATATTTGGCACCTGAAAACTGAAAATGGAACTATTTTTTCATTCCCTGACTGACAGACTTGCCAGATCTGGTGTTTGTACCTTGAGTCTTTTTGAAACCTAGCGGTTGCTACCAGTAGACGGTGTGAGAACCTCAGCTTTCAGTTACTTTGAGTCCTTCTAACAAATCATGAGGGAATATGAAGCAAATGCATGTTAAAGCTTCAGAGGCAGTATCTCATGATCTTTACATGAAGGAATCCTTGCTGGCTGGTCTCCCTGTGCTTCAGATGGGCAATACTACAGTTTGCCACTAGTTATTGTGGTCTAAATTACAGCTACAGCTTTGGCTTGGTTAGTCCAATTTCAAATACTGAGTCAACCTAGTGATGAGTCAATTGAACAACTGCTCTGTATTCATAGTATAGTGGTACAAATACCTCAATGCTTGACCATCTTCTCCACCAGTTGTTACTGAAGAGACACCCCCGCCACCGGCTGGTGATGCTGGTGCTAGTGGTGATGCCATAGATTGGTGGGGTCACATTCTTTGGGATGTGAAAGTTATTAAAAGGATTTTTACTTCTCCTAGAGGAGCAAAGTTTGGATATGATTATCTATTCAAATTCCAACTCTATCCCCCCAGATTGCCATCAAGTTTCAACTGAATCTTTCAGCCAGCTTTTCTCTCAGTACCAGGCCCATCACATTGCTCCTGTTACCCAGTATCAGCATCACCCTCTCTCTTAGCCTGTCTTCTCTGACACCCCAGGAACAGGGGAGTAAACCAACACGAACAACCCTGTTTCCCCCCAAGGCAGAGCAGTCATCCCCACCCAGCCACAGCCAGGGTGCTGTCACAGCATTACTCATTGTCCTCCACACTCAGGAGGAAAGCAGGGCAGCTGAAACTGGATGGCTGGTGAGCAGGGCCACTCTGAGGGGCCCTTACAGGAGACCTGTGGCTGGTGAGGCTCAGGCAGGGGTTTCCCTTTCCTAGGGGGTGCTGCCTGCACCAGCCCCCACAGCCCTCTCTCTTGGTCAGCCCCACTGCGGCGCTGGCGCAGCTGTTTGTGCAGCTGTGCGGTCAGCCAGATGGGAGAAATCATTCTGACTGGAAAAAAAAAGCATGTTGTTTTTTGCAGGGCATTTTAACATTTTTTTTCCAGCCAGATCAATTCCCTTATCCGGTTGGTTGAGCAGGCACAGAGGGCTGTGCTTGGGTGGCTGCAGGACAGCAGGATGGGTGAGCCAACAACCTCCCCTAAGCACTTTGTACCTCTGGAGATACAGTCTTGGGACAGGTGTTGCCACTTGATAACCATTTATATCAACACTCAGGGAAACAACCTGCCACCTGACTTCTCTTTCTTCCCCATCTGAGCATTTCCAGCTACTGCTTTTGCCTGTGCATGGAGATGGTCCTCCAGCCAAGCAGGTGAGGGGAAAAGCAGGCTGGTTAACAAAACAGTATGAATAATACCCCTTGTCCCCTGGGATTTTCCACTGCCAGGTCAGGTTCCCTAATCCTCTTCCTGGCAGAGCTGCACAAACCCTTTCCCCAACAGCAGAGTGGGAAGAACATGGAAGGTGAGTAAGTACTAGGTCTGTGCCTGCTGTTCCCTACTGGATGTTCTTCCCACTGTGCAAACTAGAAATAATTACAAACTAGAAATTATTACTAGAAATAGATTACAAAAAAACTGAAGATACTGCCTACTGGCCAGTATCACACAGTATTTTCACAGACTCCCTTCTTTTTCAAAGACTTGGGATGTTGGTAAAATGTTTTATCTCTGCTCTCCTGTAGCGTTCAAGGCATTTGGTCTGCTGCCATCAGAAGTTGGGAAGAGCTGGGGGGGTGTAAAGAGTGTTTTTGTGTCAGGGTGGACCACCAGTTTCATTGCCATCACGGTGCAGGACAGTTCTTCTCACAGCCAGTGACTATCCTTCCCGTGCAAGGTGAGCTGCCCCCTTGGCAGGAGCATCGGGAGGCCAGCCTGGCTTGCTCACACAACATAAGTAAAGCCAGTGTCTGACTGTCCTCTGTGTGTTGCTGCCTTACTAAATTGCCTGTTCTTAAACCTAAAATCACCAGTTTGAAAAGCAGTATTGTCAGGCATTAGTCATAAAGAATATTCTCTCCAAAATCAGCCTAGCTACTCGTTTCACAGCCAGTTTTTGTGACTGATTGCACTAGTCTGAAAGCCCAAGGAGGAAACTACGTTCCATTCGACCTTGCCCATGGCCAGCAAGCTGTGAGTAATGTCGTGTACTGCAGACTTGTCCACTGGCAGTGAAATCAGCTAAACCACTGCAGGATTTGAAACACATTTAGATGAAATCCAAATCAAACACAGAAAGAGCCCTGCTTCCCTTCTGAAATCTAAGAGAGAGCTGACAAAGCTAATTGTTATACCAAACCTTACCCACTATTCAGCATTTTCAGCCTCCTCTGAAGACAGTGACTCAAAACACACTTATTGCCAGGTAGGGCTGGGATGCTGATCTGAGACAGGTAGTGATTCAGGCTTTCTGCACACTTCATGGACAGGTATTGAAATGATTGACAGAAACCTCAATACTCAGGAGATATTAAACACCTGCTGCCAGAAATCTTATTCTCTTTGGTATGGATCAAGTCAGGTTCCCAAAATCAAAACACCCCCAAAATCACCTGTGGATTAGGGAAAATAAAAAGTTGGTTTTGAATAGCGAACAGCAAATCTTATATAAAGGCCAGAGACAGAGAAAAATGCCATTTTTTCCAGACTACTCTCCTGTATTTCATATGAAGATTTAATATTCTGCTCATCCTTTAACTCTGAATTACCTATTTTTAAGACTAATAAGCATCCAGTAAAGAGATCTGAAAGCTCTCTCCGTCTTTCCTTAAATGAGTATTTTGAAAGGGGTTTATCCTATATCTAGCAAATTCTAATCCCTATGAGCTAAACTTTGGAAGCGAGCGAGGAATGTAGGTAGAAAGCTTTTCTCTTTCAAAGTCGAAGGGTAATAGCACGTCCTTTCTATTCCAAAGTTAGAGTGAAGACAAGTTCCTCTTGATGAAAGCGCCACAGTTAATCCGTCTCAGGATTGGTGTCTCCATGTAGCACCCTGGGGAACTAGAATAAAAAGAAGTGTTTTTTGCCTGGTGAGCTGTAGAGTTACAGTGCAGAAAAATCCTTGTTGTACAGTACGCTATATTGTTTCACTAATGTATTTTTTCAGTGCTCTGAATGAAGCACTTATATGCAGGGAAATTGGCTTTGAGGCAGCGGATGAAATTGTAATGGTGTCAATGATCTGCCTTGCAGCAGAACAAGCGATCAGCTGATAGATCATGTTAAACCACAGAAAACTAGATCCCGCAACCATTTCTCATGGTAGCAAACCCATAAACATCAGGAGCTGTTCTGTTAACATCTGTGAGACTGCTCCAGAAAACAGGAGAATTCCAACATATTTATTAAGGGGTCAGGCTCCATTTCTGTTGATTAATTGTGATAATTTGTTGAAGAAAGTAAGCTTTTCTTTTCCTCCTGACCTATTTCTAATTACATTCCAAAATGCTCCCAAACCCCAGATATTTCAGCTCATTGCATTTTTTTAAATGTTCAGGGTGGAAAAAACAAGGTTGGCTTCTGTGGTGAAAGTTGTCTGATAGTGATTTTTCTCCCTTTTGTTATTGTGTTTTTCAAACAAGCTGCTTTTGAGAGTGGGACCTGATTTATTTCCACAGTTCTGAACACGAAAAATGTTTATTTATCAGAGATTCATAGACTGATTTGGGTTAGAAAGGACCTTTAAAGATCACCTAGTCCAAAGCCCCTGCCATGGGCAGGGACATGCTACAGAGTGTTTGCTGCAGTGCTATAAAAGGTCCTTACCAGACAGACAGGACCATGGTGCAAGCAGCTTGTCCTGACACACTCAACAGGAGAGTTACCATTTCACTGATTTTATCACTTCGTTGCTCAACATTGTAATTCCTCTCAACTCCAAATGAAAGCTGACATTCTGTTGTTTTTGTTGTTTGTTATTTGTTATTACAGAACTATTTGCATGTAAGGAGCGAGGCAGAGCTACAGTTTTAAAAGACATAATTGCCACAAGGTATTTGTGTGGTCAGAGGATAAACAATAGCCAGGCTGTTTCTTCCAACTTCAGAAAAACATTTTCTTTGAATACTCTCTTTCTGAAGAGTCACCATAATATCTAAACCAAGACCATATACAAAAAGCTCAACACTAGATGATGAAAGGTTTTCATGATGCAGTTCCTGGGGACTAACTGAAGAATATTTCATCAGTGTTCACTGTTAATCAGTTTAATCTGGCCTTGCGACTGGTGTGGTAGGGTGTCCAGTCAGCTGATGCTGTGTATAATCAAACTTCATGTGAGGCTCAGGCTGACAATACAAACCGATCCCTTCCAAAGCACGTATGGCACATGAAATCCCATTTTAATGATCACCCAACTTCAGCTAACCATCCTCAAAACAGTTTCCATTGTCAGATCATCAGTCCAGCATCAGCAAGCCCATGCTTTCACATGCTGAAGGCTTATGGAAAGGCTGCTCTCTGTTTTACCACTGATGCTTCAAGGAAGCACCAGACTCTGGCCAACCTTTTCTACCTTCCCTTCCCCCTTAACAATCCTATTTGCCTGACTCAGCTTTTCTATCAAATTTAGACTAGCATTCATTGTGATGCCAGGGAAAATTAAGTCTCTTAATTTGTTCTTAAAAATGGGGAATTTCCTCATGTTCTGGGCCTGTCTCTGTCTCAGAAAAATGAGTATCCTCTATGTTGCAAACCTTATCACATTCACCATTCAGAAGAGCAGTCTGTGTGATGGCTGGTGAAAACAGCTGCTCTTACATTTTGTTACTATAATACAGCTGTTAAAGCAATTCCTTTCCTTTCTGTTCAAAGCTTTCTCTATCTTCTAGAGTGAAAATTTGTCAGGAAAAAAATTTTTACAACTCCATCTATAGATGCCAATTAGCTGATGTAATATTTGAGCCATTTATTTTTATTATACACACTATCCTGAATACATGTTTGTTCTTATTCTCACCTAACAGTTACATACTGTACATTTATTGCTTTAAGAACAGTGTCCTCTTCATCTTCTTATGATTGTTATTCCAGGCTAATTCTCAACTGGTGTAAAATACATCTGGGGAGAGCAGTTAATAATGTTTTAGGATTAGACCCCTAGTGCTTCAGACCTGAGGATCTCAAAGTGCTGGAAAAATGTTCACTGGTTTTGCTGAAGAAATATTCTGACTTTTTCCGAGATACTAAATCCTAAGCATATTTAATCACCCCCTTTGTTACTCACACAGCTTACTGAGCCAGACAAATAATTCACAGTTAAGTTAATAATTTATTTAATTAATTAAATTTGTCAATAGCATATCTGAAGGGAGGCAATAATTTGGGGTTTATTACTTGCTTAATATTTAAGACTCCCTGAAATAGGAAAATATAACTATCAGACCATTTGGGGTCAAGTCTTTACACTTCTAGCTTCAAGTCTACTCATTTCCTTCTTTTCTGCAACTGAGAACTGCTATGAGAACAGAAATTTGGCTTCAATTGACTTCTATATTCTGGCGTGTGTTATGACAATGCTGTCATTTTCCATTGTTATCAACTATTTTTGGTTAAAATGCAACTATTTGATTGACAATTAGCACACCTGTGCCTTATGGAGTCTCAATCTTGACGCAATATATGAAGTGTCAAGGAAGCAAAGGCAGAAGTTAAAGATGCTTGGTGTCTTTTGGTTAAAACGGTGCTAGAATAAGTTTTGTATCTTTTTGAAGAGGATGTTGGGTTTTTTTTCAGAGCAGCTGTATGATTTTTTTTTCCTCATCACGGCTCTGCACGCATTAGCCTCCTACAGGGCAAATTGCTTTATTTAACATGCCACAGAATGCTGCTGCTGTTGCATCAGGGAGATGGAATGCATCTCTTAAACTGTAATGCCAATAATTGCCTTTGGACTTCCACACATAGAAAGTTTTGGTCTTTGAATTGTCTGGAAGGGTTTGTCTGTAATTGCTGTAATGTACAATTACTCCTAGAATGAAAAAGAAAATTACATATATTTAGAAAGTTCAATAAGAGCAGTGCAAACAAGCAACGCTATTATCCAAGGTGGTGAATGAGCCCCATGTTCTGAGGCTGAGCCTCAGAAATTGTTTTATCGCACATGGTGAGCAGACACACTGTTAATATAAAAGTATTGTGAAAGCAGTTGGAGTAACCACAAGAACACCCTCTGAAGCATACATGTTTGGTTAAACATATTTGTCTGAATTCATACCAGGCAAGCTGACAGATTATTTATGTCTGGATTCTCCCCCTCCATGCTGTTTCACAACAGAACAGGTATATCCCATTTACACATGGAAAAGTTCATTGCCTTTGACCTTCAGGGTAATTAAAAGGCAAAGTTGTGTGTATTTTCCAAGCCTCACAACTGCTAAAACTCCAGGTACGCTTTCAGGGACATACTTTGGACAAATCTCTTAACGCCTGTTAAGCTGCTTCATGAGTTTGACCCACATCCCAGCCCAGTCAGTCCCTGCCAGTCATCCACAAACCTGCAGACTTGCAGTTTCTCAGCTGCCTGCATTGTCAGAATAAGAAAAGCGGAAAAGGAAATTGCTGGATGAAAAACAACAGTGACCTAAAATGGTCTCTATTGCTTAACAGGATTTAATATAATTTCCTCCAAGCAGTGGGAAGTTGGCTTACTGGTCAGCCACGGCTTACTGGTCAGTCACGGTGTAGGCAGCAGTTAGCAGGGTCAACCTACAGGAGCCAAAATCTCAGGAGACTGGGGACTCCTCTCCTGACATTGTGCAGCTGCAAGAATAAATGGAAACCCCAAAAGGAAGAAGGAACAATTCAGCATTTTAAACTAAAAAACTTCACAAGGCCAGAGAAGAATTGTTAAAATTCTCTGCAAAATAATCTTTGGGGCAGGGAAGAAAATTCTAGATCTGTTGTTTGCATACGACTTCTACTATTCTCTCATCTTTTACCCCCACACAAAATAATTATTTTCTTGTCATCCTATTCATTGCTATGGATTATAATTGTGTTGTCGTAAATGACAAGCTATCTTCAAATAAGGAATAATTGAGTGAAGCATATGAATTCCAAGACAGAGATCAATCATGACTTTTAATGAAATAAATGTTCTTAATATTAAACCAAAGAGAGAGATTAAAAAATATTTTAAAATTATTTTCCTCTCAATAAAATGTGTGTCAACACATTTCTGACAGTATCAGGATATTTAGGTGTTTTTCAGCCATGTGTCCCTTTCAAAACTGACTTTTTAAAATGAGATGTTCATTTAAAAAATGTCTAATGTTGTCTCAGTGTGGGTGCAACTCAGACCAGCTACTGAGGAATTCTCCTGCTGGCTGAAGTTTCATTTCTGCATATTTTCTGGTTTTGCTAAATCAAAGCACTAAATGCAAAGTATAGTCCTTAGGGTTATCTAGATATAAATCCTTCTACATTACACTTGCATTTATGAAACAATGCCTTTTACTGATCCTTCTGTGGGTGCGTGACAAGGACTTGTGTTGTAAAAAAGATTTTCAAAGCCACAATGTGCAATACTGCTGCACCTTCATTTAGATTATAAAGAAGTTACAATAATCTGTGTAAAAGAAACTCAGTCCTCAGTTTGAGGAGGCACTGCCCCAGCACATTACATAGGAAAGTCACAACTTGAAATACGTTTATGGAAATGCTGTAGTCCATGTAGTTCATATCTGCATGCATTCTTTAAATCACACTAAATACCAAGATCAGAAACCACAAATAAGTTTTCTCTCTCTGTTTCTTTATGTACTTGAATTAAGCTTGCCCCGCTGCACAGCTGTCCTGCAGAAGAAAATGGAGAAGGTGGTCACAAAGGTTTTGGTAGCTCAGGTCTCCCTCCTTCCCACTCTGCCATCGCCTGGTCTCCTCTCACAGCCACATCTCAGCATCCTTGTTCCCCACAGCCAGAGGAGCCCTTCAACCTCTGCCAGTGTTTATTGATAACAAGTTTGAGTGTTTTGGCAACTGATAAGGCATGTTGTTGTGGCTTTTGTAAATTACACTGTAGGTAGCTCTGCTTGCAGCTTTGTCTATCTAAGAGTCTGTGAGGTATGGGGGTCAGATTGCAAATTGTGGCTTTGAAACGTGTTTTCTGTTTCAGCATCTGAAAACATACCAGTATCTGTGTGATCTCTGGTAGAGAGATGAACCTAACCGTGTGTGGTTGGGGTTTGGTTGCAGAAATGACAGCACTGAAATCCAAACATGTTGTGCTCCTAAATTATTTGAATGGTGAAAGATGCACACAGAAATGTAAGTTATGCTGCAGGAGGAAAGTGTCTGGGGGGTTGTGAAGATAATTTATGAGTTGTCTGCAAAAATTCAGAGGAGAAGGAGGAATTTTCTTTGTATACAAAAAAGATTAAAATCTCTAATTTGTTTAAACGTAAAGTTGAGTTTATTAGTTTCTCTTACATTAAAAAGAGTGACAAATGTTAAAATAAAAAGTAGCTTTTAATAGAAAAAAAATTATGTCTTCTGAATTAGAAAGGGAAGAGCTTGACTGAAAAAAAAATGAAGCAAATTTGACAGCATTTGGTTTTGGCTGATCCAAGTGTCTTTCAGACAGCACCTAAACCTACTCAGAGGACTACTGCCATATGTTCAGACCTTTGCAACTCAGTTTCCTTATAAAAAAATAATCCCTACAGTCTACATCTCAATTTTCCTATTCCTCTATGAAAGCAAACACACAGGACATCCATATTAATCTCATTTTTTCTTTCCAAAGTTGTGCTCAACCAATCCTAGTCCTGTCACAATCCCTCTTTGTATCTGTGTCCTCCTTTCATTCCCTCAAAACCTACACCCTACTTTTCACCAAACCCTTCATCCCTCTTTCTAGCCACTGGACATTTGGGAGAGCAGAAGAACAGAAAACAGCAAGGCAGGCTTGGAAAATTTGAAATAACTTACACATATAGCTGCTTCAAAAGGGCCAAATTTTCATCTGGTTTAAAATGGGATCGTTCTGCTGACACAATAAAATTAGCACTAATTTGGAAGGATTCCTGTCACAGTTTGAACTGGCTCACACCTGAGATGTGGAGTGCATGTGTGTGTGCAAGAGAAAAACAAAATCTGGAGCAATGAAGATTGTCGGTCTCTCTCTGTGAAACGTAGGAAAGGCTAAGATTTCCCACGTGAAACACTGGTTTTAAGTTTTATCTGAAAAAGCCACCAACTATTTTATTGCACAAAAATCCTACCCCCAAAAAATAATTTTATTTCCCATGGAGGGATACTATATTCAACCAGAACAGAAAGTTCCAGTCTTGATATATATATCTTTAGTCCACCCTTAAAACCCTTAAAAAATCTTGGTGCTTCCTGACTTACAGTGTTGTGACTAACACCTATGTGAAATCAGCTGCTGGGCATAGTTATAATCATCTGCTATTTTTGCTAAACCTCTTTATCTCACATTAATTGGAATTGCGTATATAGATGTTTTTGCCATATTCAGTGGAGAGAAGAGCAGACTAGCTTTAGACTTGGCAGACGGAATGTGTCACACTATAGACCTAAAAACACTTAGCTAGAGATGATACAGTGATGTATGAAATAATTTCTTCAACTCATGTGTTCCAAGTATATGTTTTCACCCGTTTACCTCTTTTGAGTTTTTAAAAATCTGTAAGTCCTTTTACTTCTTTCTTAGGATTACATTACAAAACATTCAGCATTTTGCAAGACTGCACCCATATTTGAAAAATTTCTTCCCATCACCCCCACCCCCACAAATTTACACAGATGAAAGCTGATGAAAGAGTAGCAGTGGTAGTTCCACTGCTTGGCTAGGCACTCTGATCTGCTAAAATCTAGATGTGGAGTGAAGGAATCTAAAAAAAACGATCCCAAAGAGTGGTTCTCAGGCAGCTCTTTTGTGTGGGGATCATATACTTGACACCATGCCTTATGTGGAATGCACATCAAATCACCTGGAGACTCCACATCAATGGTAGTTATGTGCATGCATGTACCACAAAAAGAATAGACCCTTAAACCAGTTGGGTGCATGAGACAAAAAAAACAAAAGTCTAAAGAGTGTAAATCTAGAGGGGTACATCAACTTTTTTCTTTTGATTTACCTCTCTCCTCTGCTTTATGCCTTTTTTGTTGTTGTTTTTTAATGTTTTAATGGATGGATTTTAAAAAAGAACTTTCCCTATGCAGTCAGAGCTTTATTTTATAAGGTTCTGTCCTTAATCTAACACATCTGTGTTATCTGATCCAAGACTGCCCATAGGATAGAGGGCCAGATTCTTAGCTCCCATGCACTCGTCTCGTAGACTTCAAGGGGGTTACACTAACTGCAACAAGTCTATGACTAGCTCTTGTTTGTTGTTGAACTCTTAAGTGTTACCATATTTTTCCTTTAGCTGTTACTGAAGCCCATACCAAGTACCACTCAGATAAAATGATTTCCTCTGTGCTGAGCTGATTTTTGCTCCAGGCTGGCATTTACTAATTTCAGTGAGGTTTTGCTATCATAGTGCACAGGACCAAAACAAGCCTCTTGTAGGAGTCGATTGACTTCAGGATTTTTATACCTCAGAACTACATTTCAGGTTAAGGTTTATTTGCCTTTTTCAGTTTAGGAATGGCAGGGATGTTATAATAGAAAATGAAATAAAACAAAACAACAAACAAAAGTAGGAAGCTGCCTGTTTGTATTGCAGGATGAAGTGGGTAAACTCTGAATTTACCTTCCACTGCACTCTCCAGAGTGAAAGGCACTGCTTTTCCCTGATCCTGGCTATTCTTTCAGTGATGTAAATAAGCCCAATGGACCTGACCATTAAACTGAGTAAAACCTCAGTAAAGCCAAGCGTGTGCTCACAGGCTCCATGACTTTCCTGCTTCTTCTCCACCAGCTGCTACTAGACCATTCCTGGGTTTTTGCCCACCCTGCTGCCTGGCAGACTGGCTGTTGTGGCAGTCCATCTTAAACAGAGATTCCTGACAATGCCAAGGAGCAACGTCCCTGTGGTGCTGGAAGCTTGGCTCTGCTACTGCCAAGTACGGCCATCCTCTACCCTCTGGGACTCCATATCCAAACGTGGCTTAAAATTGCTTCAGCGTGCTCCCCTTCAAGGCTGGTGTCAAGGGCAGAGAGGAGGCCCATCTGTGGAGAACTGGCATGGCTCTCCATCTCTCAAGCCCTACAGAGAACTGTAGGAAGCCCTGCAAGCCTAGTTCCTTGAGTAAATAATGAGAACACCTAAATAATTTGTAAGTGCAGTCTGCATGGATGCTCCTAGGAGGTTGTCCTGGTTTTGGACAGTAGCATAACTGCTCAGTGATAGACCTGAAGTTTACTAATGTTGAGACATGGGAAGCATAAACATGGGGTAGCAACAGGCTCAAACAGCATCACTGTACACCATCCAAGTGAAGTTCACACTGGAATAGCAAACCTGGGTCTCATGTCTGTACTTTAAGAAAGATAGGATGATGTTGGAATGCATGTCAACAAGACCTGCACAGGTAGGTCTGGAGACTGAGGACAAGGGCAGACAGCTGGAGAAACAGGTTTTATCTCCTTATAGGAGGAAAGATCATGCACCACTTAATTTAGTGGGGATAGCCACAGGGAACAACAGCCAGAAATTTGAGGATGGAGAGTTACGCTGGAACTAAAACAAGCTTCTTACTGCATGGGTAATTAACTACTAAAGCAATCTCTGAATTTCAATGATGACTTCTTCCTGTTTTAGTATTTCCAGCTTAAGAACAGCTACCTTTTTGGAAGCTATCTTTTATCCAAGCACACACTTTTTTGAACTCAATACTGTTGTAAGTAGATGAAAAGAAATGGCCTGTAATGTATATAGGAAGTCATATTAAGCAATCTGATGTTGCCATCAGTCCTTAGACATTATAAATGAACCCAGAAACTTCTCAGGGCGATGATAGATGTGGAGACTGCAACTCCCAGAGAGAAATCCTCTGTTTCAAGCAATGCAACCAGAAAGCTCTGATCAAGCCTGACTGTTGCATGGTTTCACTGCCTTCTGCAAGATAGCATCGTTTGCAAGCTGGTCCCTTATATGCAAATTAAGAGCAGTCCTTGGGCCCTGGCGCTTTGCCAGCTTGACTCTCCTTTAGGCAAAGCCAGGCTCGGGGGTGGAATAAATGCTTGGCTCCATATGGAAAGAGTGGTGAGTGCTCTCAGTTATTCAGTTACCCCTGATCCAGGCAGGAACTCGGAACACTGTGTTCAGGATTGCACCCCGCAGAAGGGGTTTTGGTTTGTGTTGTATTGTATTTTACTTCAGTAACTGGGTTGAGTAATTTCACCAGCTCCCTTAAAGATACCTGAAAAATGTCATTACAAGCTAATCTTTAAATAACAAGCTGGCCTTACGGTGCTGAGCCAGGGAATGCATCCCAGCTGGTTCCTACATCCTTGTGTCTGTAAAAGCCTTGGACTGATTCTGCTATTAGTATCTCTGCCTCCCCTGTCTGCTTCAACATGTTCACAAGTTTCTCCCTCTCTCTGTAAGTGAATCATTTTTCTCAACCCTACAAACTGATAGCATTGGTAACTAGAGATTGAGCACTTCAAATGTTCATATGTTAATTCCTTTTGGACATAATTTACAGAATTATATAGAAACTGCATGGAAGACCTAGTCAGCAATGTACATCAGTCTTCCAACCATGACACAAACATAAATAAAACTAGATCAAAGGAAAAGGAAGAAATATTCTGTATGAAAGTTACTGACCATACTTTAAATTCAGGAAAAATATTTTATTGCATCTTTGCAGTTGAGGGTTTAAAAGAATAAACAGAAGTAAATTAGTAGAAAATATTATCTTTCAAAAGCAGTGACGGTTTATTGTACTTAATTTGGTTTTCTCAATGTCTCACCAGTTCAGCATATACTTCAGCAGATAATGAATTTTGTCAACCCACTAAAGATAAGATTACTGGAGATTCTTAGAAAGGGTAAGCATAAGAACACTTAAAATCCCCCAGGACTATTTTATATACTCTGTTCTAAGTGTTGCCACAGATTTCAATGAGACCTACTCCTATGAAATTACCAGAAAGCTGAAAAAGTCCTTTTAGAGGCACCCAGGGACCAATGTGAAATGGGAAGGGAAGGGAAGGGAAGGGAAGGGAAGGGAAGGTCTGAACTTCCCCTGATGCAGCTTCATTCCATTTCCTTGCGTTCTATGACCAGAGAGAGGTCACCAGAGAGAGGGCATCAGCATTTCCCTCTCCCCTGCTCCCCTTGAGGAAGTTACAGACTGCGATGAGACTTGCCCTCAGTCTTCTCTTCTCCAAGCTGAATAAATCAAGTGACCTCAGCAGCTCCTCATAAGTCTTGCCTTTGAGGCCTTTCACCATCTTGGTCACCCTCCTCTAGACACACTAATACTTTGATGTCCTTATTATATCAAGGCACCCAAAACTGCACGCAGTCCTCAAAGTGCGGCTGCACCAGTGTCATGGGACAACCACCTTCCTTGATCAGCTAGTTATGTTGTGCTTGGTGCATCCCAGGACATGGTTGGCCCATTTGGTTCCAGGACACACTGTTGACTTACATTCAACTTGCCATCAACCCAAACCCCCAGATCTCTTTCCACGGGGCTGCCCTCCAGACCCTTGTCCCAGAGTTTGTGCGTATAATCAGGATTACCCCATCCCAGGTGGAGAATCTAGCATTTGCTCTTGTTAAATTTCATATGGCTGGTGATTGCCCAGCTCCCTAGTCTACCCAGATCTCTATAAGACCCCTCTATTCTTGAGGGAGTCCACAGCTTCTCCTAGTTTAATATTGTCGTCAAACTTACTTAATGTACATTTGATTCCTGCTTCCAGATAGTTTATAAAAAATTTAAACAGCACTGGTCCTAAAATTGAGCCCCAGAGAGCCCCACTTGTGACCGGCCAACAGCCTGATATAATCCCATTTACCAGAACTCTTGCAGTCCAACCCATTAATCAGTTGCTGACATTGTATTACGAACTTGTCTAGCTGTGTGCTGGACATTTTGTCCAGAAGGATGATTTGAGAGACTATAAAAAGCTTTGTTAAAATCCAAACCCACCACATAATCTGACTTCCCTTGGTCAACTAGCTGGCATTGCAGCAGGGCCAGCACAGGAAGAAGGTTGCTGTGATGTTGGAATGGGAAGGTGGATGCAGCGGCACAACCAGGAGAGGGGAAGCTGTGAGACTGGGTGGGGGAGAGGGACGTAGCGAGCCCAGGATGGGAAAAGGACTTCTGTGGGGCCAGGAAGCTACTAGCTCAACAGCAGGGTCAGTCTGGGTGGGCAGAACTGGAGAAGGATGCTGTGAGGGGATATCTGGTCACAGGTGTGTTTCATGGCCAGCTGGCCAAGAGCTCAGCTGCAGGGGACATCCTCCCCCTCGCCCCTTCCCCACCTCACCCAGCTGGGAGCAGGCTGCGGGCGGCCGCCATCACCCAGCTCGGGGCTTTCAAGGCAAAAACGCTTTTTGAACTCCTCCAACTAAGATTACAGAAAAGTCTCACGGTGCCTGTTTAAACAAGTGTGTCTGAACAGGAAAATCAAACAGACAGGGAGCGACTTCAGTTTCTCCGCTTATACGATGTTTGAAATGATAAGCAAGGATATATTTTCACATAATTGAGCTGTGTCAAGGTACTGGCTGTTTGATCAGATAGGGGCTCTCTATGTAGTCTCACATCAGAGAGCTAGTAAACTACAAATTAAGGCAGGCTTTAGATTTTGTCTGCAAAGGAGCCAAATAAATTGAATTTTATCCTTAAAGGTCATAACGGAGGACAGTGAGGAAATACACAAAAAGGGCAGAATAGTGTACCAGGATAACTAAATTGGAAAGAGTAAGAGAACAAAATCATTGGAAAGGGCTCAATCACTCATGAAAACCCCTAAGTATTGGAAAGATGCCAATTAACACTTTTGGATCTGACAGGGAGCTCTAAGAGCTAACACATTCATCACCCTAAAAGAGGTCTGCAGGAAGGCAGGGCTAAAGGGACAGGGGAGGTGTAATGCACCGTGGCTCCGTCAAAGGCTTTTGGTTCACTTTTGTTCTGCTTGTTGGTAGTTTTTAATTTTATTCTACATTTGCCTTTGTGACAATACCTTGGGGAGGGTGAGACATCCTGGGACACCTTGTCCAGGTCCAGCTGGGTGAGGGCCAGAGAGCATTGCTTAATCCCCTCGATCCCTCCATCCCACCTCATTTACATCTTGGACCTGGGGATGGCCAGCCTGCCCTTCCCCCTGCTCCCTGCTCCCTTGTCCCCCCACCTTGCCCCCAGCCTGCCCCCTGGCTGTCCTGGTTGGCCAGAGGAAAGTCTCCCAAAGGCCTGAGGGCTGCAAAACCCCTTTCCTCTACATAGCCACTGCCTAAGCCGATTCCTCCTGCAAACCCAAGTCTGGTCCCCCCAACCTTGTGCTCCAGACAGATTCCCAGGCTCCAGACAAAAAGTCCAGGGGAGTTCCAGGGGACCCAGCTGGCTCCCAGCCAGCCCTGCTGAAAGGGGATCACAAGAAGCCAGTTTTAGTCCTAAGAACAAAGTTTCCAGTGACTTTCCAAGATGTTCATCATATTCCTTTCTCCTTTTTTCATTCTCCTTCTTCCCTCCCTCCCCTTATTTTTCAAAATCTCAGCTGGAACAGAGGTGTTCCCTGTCACTGTCAGTGAACTTACTGCTCTCCTCCCTTGTCAGCTCCATGTACACTCCTGTGGCATTTCTTTTTCTGTCCCAGGTTTTATACATCATCGCTACTTGTGTCAGCAAGTGAGGAGGGCCGGGGTTAACTGAGAGGCTGCTGCACCTAATTTTTCCCTGTAAATAGCTATTGCTAGGTCAAGTGGGTGGTGATTTGCCCCATGTTCCAGCCACCACAGTGCAGGAGCAAGGATGTGAAGTGTGCATG
This sequence comes from Aegotheles bennettii, assembly GCA_013398125.1. Lineage (NCBI taxonomy): Eukaryota > Metazoa > Chordata > Aves > Caprimulgiformes > Aegothelidae > Aegotheles > Aegotheles bennettii. The sequence goes on along the minus strand of VZRW01010258.1, from coordinate 436,446 downwards.
TGTGTGTACATGTGCAGATGCCGCCACCCCAAACCAGTAGAGTTCAGACCCGATGACAGGACCATATCCTGCTCTGAAGTGTGGCCCACACTGCTGACATGCGAGGAGGCAGGTGAGCAGCAGCCTGTATGCCTGGTCTGGGCACCTCGCAGTCACCCATGGCCCTTTGTGGGGCAGCCTGTGCTCACCCCTGCAAGGGATGCTCGGCTGCATGGAGGGTGTCATAACTTCAAGCCGTGGATTGCAAGGAGAGGTCTGATGCTACTTGAAAGGCTGAAGGAAGTTCTGCTTTGAGTGACAGAAAAAACCCCAGCTGTTGAAAAGCAAAGTGACCCAACACCAATAGAGAGCCCACGCTTGCTACATAAATAATGTCAAAATCACATATGCAGGGAATAACACGAAGGCAGCACAAAGCAGACCGATGTCTAGAAATGTTATCTCTTCTGTTCCAAAAGTTAATCAGCCCAGCAGCGGACAAGCCAGGAACTTCTTAGATTATGTCTATGCTTGTGGTTGATGGAAAGTCTGAGAGGAACATAAGCTTTCTAAAAGACAAATTCAGTTCCCCTACAAAATATTTGGGATTTTTTTTCCCTTGTCCTCTGGCAGTGGAATTGTTTGGTTGCATTGATCTATTGGAATGACATAACTCCCAGTATCATATCCAGCCATCGGCTGCCACTCAGCAAAAGGATGTGGTGAGATCACATCGCCAAAACAATAAGGCGCTGGAGTTCTTAAGCAGGAGGTTGCATATCATCAGGACAGTTTCAAATACTTGTGGATGGCTTTGATAATTGTAGGAGTGAGATGTTATTTTGCTTTTCCATAGACAGAATCTGGAAGATACCTGACACCAGTTACTCTGCTGTTCAGCTGCAGTTTCCTTTGCACAGGGAAGTAAAAAATCTTCTATATGTATATGCATGAATATATGTTTTCCTAACTGGCAGATTTTTGCTTAAGGCAATCACTTTTGAACCATCTTAGTCGAGGAAGAAAAGAAGTATTTGCTCCAATCCTTGTGAGTTTAGGGGGATATTTTTGGACCTCGGATTTTACAGATGCAAACTAAAGTTTGGGGAGGGAGTCTGGCTTTGAGAAGCTGTGTCACACGAGCAGTAAGGTCCAAAAAGGGGTGCTGGAAAGAGAAGACCTGCCAAGTTCAACTCCAGTGCCTGCAGGTTGATCTGCTGTCTGCCGGTGGGGCCGCGGCTCCCGGCCCTCCTCCAGCTGTGCAGCTGGAGGCAGCAGCTGGAAGAGAAACCATTCTGCACATACACAGCCCTGCCACAAATAGGCATTTGCCCTCCCTTGGTTTTTCCTTCTATGAACCTTTTATTTTTTTATTCGGGAGTTGATTATTATACAACTGAAATGTATTTCCTTCTGAAAAGTGGGGGGTTTGTGTTTGGTCCCCCTCCCCCATTTGCACAGACCTCTCTATTGGGAAGACTTAGACTGGGACTTCTGCAGTTTGCAGAGTTTTTTCAAAATGTGGTGACATGCGTTTCTTCTATGTTTTCTTACTGACTTTTCCATCAAATATTTTCCAACAGCTTAGAGAGATGTAAGGAATAGCTTTTACACAACAGGCAAAGAAGCACAGGGAGGGTTGTTGGGGGGTGGGGGTATTCCAATGGTCTTGCAAGTTTGGAATATTTCGTCTTCTTCAAAAGGCAAGGAAAAAAAATCTGTGTCCTTGTGAGCAAATGATTAGAAGAAGACTGGGAATACAATAATTACCCCAAATGGAAACCCAGACCACAGTCAAACAATACTGCTTTTGTAAACTGGCTCCGCCTGTAAAAAATCTAGGAAATCTCATAACTGGTGCTGGCGAAATCCTTTTCTTATGCAATGATATGTAAAAGACTCCCGAGAAATGAGGAGTAAACATGGAAATGCTGCAAAATAGCAGGATAATGAACTTGCTCTGAGCATTGGAGATCGTCTTGGCGGTACCAGCGTGGATTCCTTCAACCACAAAGTATTTTCTCATGTTAAAGAATTTGGGACAAATTACATTTCGTGACATTTCACCAATAAACAAGCACGTGAAGACAAATAAACCGGGACTCGCCATAATCTACCTTGATCGTTGTGGAATTCAGGGGTACCAAAGGAACTGGGAGTGAGACAGAGTGCAGCTTTGAATGAATGTCCTTTATGAGAGAGCGGAGAGAAGATCATTCATATCCTTCATATTTTATAGTTTTGCCTCTAGGAAAGAAAAGACCAGCGGAGCCCCGACTATCATTTACTCATAATGATCGCATTCAATCTAGTGATTCACAGTGAATCATATAATAAGGTTTCCATTTTGCACATGGGGAGAAGGAGGGGTGGTTAAACTTTGTTTAGTTCGCATTCATGCCCCTGGCCTCCTGTTTCCCTTGAACTGTCCAGTTCAAAATGACTAATCCATGGGGTGATGCTTTTTTGGGTCTTTTCTTTATTTCCCCCCCGCCTTTGACTACCCCCCAGCAATAAAAATCGCTGGAATGAAAGCTGGCAGGTTAATTGTACAGTTATTCATTTTTCTGCTGCAGCGTTTCATCCTAGCACAGCTCTGCTTTCGCGTCCTCTCGGGNCGCGGCCCTGCGGAGCGCCCGGCCCGATGCCGCCTCACGGCCCGGGGCACGGCGCGGCCGCGGGCGGCGGTGCAAGAGGAGCAGCCCTGGATGCCGACTCGCAGCGGCAGAGGGAAAGGGGAAAAAGTTGCTTTTCGGCATTTTGGCCTAAATCCACGCTCACACCCACGGCCCCTGGACACGCGGGGACAGCCCTCTCTGCGGGTTTGGGTCAGAACGAGGGGATTTTGGCACCTGAGACGCCGCTCCCCCTCTAGATGTTACCGCAGAGACCCCTCCGCACACGGGGACACGCAAACAACCCCGCCGGCTCGCTGTAACGCGGCCGGCAGTCGGATGCTCTTTGCTATCGGGACCTTTGCCATCTGCAAGCGTTTCAGGTAAAAACCGAGGCGAGGGCAGGGTGAAGCTCTCGGGGCTGGGAGGAGGCGACCGGCTCGGCAGGGAGGTCTGCGCCGAGGCTGGGAGCCGCGCATCGGCCAGCTCGCCCCACCAGCGGCTTCTCCTGCAGATCCCCGTGAGGAATAGTCGGAATCGCCCCAAAAACCGAAGGAAAGAAAGGCACCGAGGGGATCGAGTGGCAGAAAGGCTCGGGGAGCACAAACATCTCGGAGCGAACGGGCGAGGGGGGCAGGTCGGTGCTGGGACAGAGGTGATGCCACACAAATACCGGCCCCAAATGCGCCTGGAGGAGCGGTGCTTCTCTCCGGGACAGCCGGCACCTTTTCAAGAGATTTAAAATAAAATATAAAATGAAATAAGTGTGTCGTCACTGAAGGGAAACCACTGCCTTAGCCATGGGGCTTTCACCAAGACAGCCAAGTTCCCTTTTGGGCAGAGCAGAGAGTCTCGAAGTCTGCTTGACATCTTGAAGCTTAAATAACCGTAAGGCATTGTTACTCCCTGGCAGCAAAGTGCCTCGTTACGCCTGATTGAGCTAATTGCTTTGAAATAGGATATATTATCTATAATTATAGAGATCTTGGAGGAGACGGACAGCCTTTTCTTTCATCTTTTCCAAGTGCATCATAATGTCGCTATCACATTAATTTGGGCCACTTGAAATAGTGCCTTCCCTTTAGCCCGGCTTCTCCGACCCTCAAAGAACCGGGGACGCCGGCCATCCAAATCACCGCTCCTGGCAACCTCCCGAGGACCAGCCCAGGTGCCTGAAGCAGTTTGGATTGTGTTCAATCTGGGCAGAAAGGGAAAGGCGAAAAGAGGGGGGGTGGGGGAAGAAAAAAGAGAAAATAAATGAGATCTTTTCACATTCATTGCCCGACGCTCAGGGGAGGAGGAGCAGCGACGGCAGCAGAGTTGAGACTTGAAGGGCTTTGAGGGCTTATACAGCCCACGGGACGTTTTTAGCACTGGCGATAGATCTGGGTCTTTGCCCCCAGGACTGAGCCGCTCAGAGGTGGAGCAAGGCTGACTGAAGGGCGCGGAGGCAGCGCGGTGGGAGCGCGCAAGGGATACCCGGAGCGGCAGAGCTGCCCCAGAGCCGCGACTCCCCAAAGCCTCCTCGTGTCCTGGGGGGCTGTCTGGTCTCCTAAGGGCTGTCTCAGGGGAAATAAAATAGAAACAAGGGAAACAACAACACCCCTCTCCTTTCTGAGTTCTGCCTTTAAGTCAAAGATAACGTTTACAAAAGGCAGACAATGCCCTGAATTGGCTTAGCGCTGCCTCCTGTCCTCCCTCCCCATCCCCCACGCAATCCTCCTCCCAGCCCTTGTTGTTGTATTCCCACCGAAATAAAATGCTGTGGGTAATGGCTTTGCCGAGCACATTCATTATATTGAAACGGGACTGTTTAGGATGCTAATTGCCCAATATTGTTATCTAGCACAAGTGCCTTCGGGGAAGCGCCACGGTTCCCAATAAAAACACTGGACTGGAACAAGCACCAATAAAGTCACCTATTCCCCCCGCCCTTTCACTTCGGTTTTCCTTACAACCCGGGGAGGAAAACAAGAGAAAGGCACCCAAAAGCAAATCCGGGGATCTGCACAACGGACCCGATACAAAAAAGTTCCTAAAATCCGGTGGTGTTTTGGTCACCCAGAGCGCAGTGAGCCAGGCGAGAAGAATTTGGGTACTAAAAATTCTCCACTAAACAAAGAAATACATCTCGGCGCAGATTTCGTTTTGTAAATTTGATTTCTCCATTCCTAACTTAGAACCTGTAGATTTCCTTGAGAGAGAAAGAAAAGAAAGAAAGGCGCAAGAAACGAAAGTTTACTGGCATCCCGTTTTCAGCCCGAGAGCTTGCCAGCATGAGAATTGGAATCAAGTCCTTGCTATGGTACACTGATTAAAATACCACCGAGTATGACAGAAACGTAAACACAAAGCGTTCATTGCTGGGAGATAAATAAAGAGCTAATTATCTCATTCTGTCAACTCTCAATGAGAGCGGGATCTCGCTCTCAGTATGGGACACACACTCAAACCTCAGCAACATCCCAGTGTTCAAACCATTCTGCAAGAGACAAGTGGGGGAAAAAACCCAGCAGTTCTGTTTTTCCTTTCATATTTCCATCAAACAATAATATCGAAAGCAGCCTGGGGGCTGCCTGGACGTCTAATAAACACATCACTTTATTTTGCGCGGTTGCCTTTGGTATCAGGGGGAAAAAGAAAAAAGATCCTACCTGTAGGATCGTGTGGAGGGGACACCGTGAAACACGGGGGGTCGGTATGTGTGCGTGCTTTCTTGGGCGGGGGGTGGGGGTGCATCTTCGCTTCAAGCACTGGGCTTTGGGAAAATGTCGTGTGATTGGTAGAGCAAACTAATTTTGTCAGGCTGAATGTGCCGATGTCCCAGGGCTAAGGCGCCTTGCTCCCTTGATGCGGGTTAACGTCCTCAATAGTCCCCCTCCAGCTGAAGCCTTTGATCAGACCGCTGCTGGCGCCTAAAAACAACATCACTTGTCTGCCTATTAGAGTCACTGACTAATCGTGACAGATTGTTTATTCTCGCAATTAGCAATGCAGCCGCTTCTCCGAGCACCCCCTCCACACCCCGCCCGGCGCGGCCCGGCCCGGCCCCCCGGCCCGACGGGGCGAGGGGCAGGCTGCGGGCACAGCGGGCAAGAGCGGGCAGCGCGG
>VZRW01010258.1:380048-425164 GCA_013398125.1 Aegotheles bennettii | reverse complement strand
CCAGCAATTTAAAACGTTAAGGTTGAAGCAAAGTTAGAAGGAAAATAATTGCTGTAATGAGGCTAGGCGATCTTCTGCAGGCACTGTGGCTCCAGCGAGACTGTAGCTGGGGGCGAGGCGGGACTTTTATCATCTCCTAAATATCAATGATGCTTTCAATAACTCGACGAAACAACATACCTGAAGCCAGTCACTTTCTCCAGAGCTCGCTGCTCTAATCTCCTTCCTCTCATCTCTTGCTCCGCTCTGGCTGCCCAGTCCTTTCTGGGCTGGGGTGAGTTTGGGGGTTTGTGGTTGTATTTTTTTTCTTCCCCCCCCCCCTTTTTTTTTCTTATTTTTGGTCTGGCTTTCTTTTCCGATCATTCTTTTCTCTGTGCAAATGACAGTGTCTGTGATCCTGACCCCAACACCGCACCGGACTGGGGGAAAGCGGTGCCGGCTTTTTCCCACGTTGTGCCTCTGGCACAAAAAGGCTGGAGATAAACTCAGCCTTTGCGCGATTAGGCCGCGGGTTTGGGGAAAAGATCTAATCGCGCAGGAGGCCAGGTTTATCCTGTAAAGAAGCTCTTAAAAAAAAGAGAGAGGTTTTAAACAGCGAGATCGGCTTTGAGCTGGCTCCCCGCATCCCCGTTCCCCTCCGCCGGCACCTTTGGGCGCTGCGGCGCTGGGCTCCGGGCAAGCCGAGACCCTTTCATCTCTCCGCTTTGCCTGGTGTTTTGTTTTGGTTTTTTTTTTTTTTTTTACATTATGTCAACTCGGGATGGATATTCGAAGCGCGGGATTCCTATTGAACATGTCTTTGCTTTAAGTTTTCCCCCTGACCCTTGGGCTAAAGTCCTTGGTTGCTCAATTAAACCCAGATGAGAACAATTAATAACTAAGTAATGACAATAAGTTGGGAATCACACGGATGAACGCTCCATGTGAATAGGAAAAGCTCACACAAAAGAGCAAAAAGGATTTGTCGGCTCTTTTTAAGGGGGAATTGGCTTTTCTTTTTTCTTGCCTCTGGCTTACCAGCAAATAAAACTCACTTTTGTGTCTTTGTCGCCTTAAGGATCTCAGTGGGCAGTTGGAAGTGAGAATGGCTGTTTTCCTTTCAACTTGAGGGTGCTGGCGCCACGCAGCCCCAAGGATAGAGAGTAGCCAAAGCAAAGTTTCCTAATAACTCCCTTCTCCCCCGCCACCCCTCCCCAGTCACTCCGGTACATCACCCCCACCCCCCCGCATATCTCCACACACGCTCCTAGGGAGCCTCGGCAGACAGACGAGAGAAAGCAGAGGGGCCCCGAGAATATCCATGTACCACCGCGGGCTCACAGCCGGGGCAGCCCTCTGCCGTGGGAAAGCGATCGCGGCGCGGTGCGGTGCGGCACTCTCCGCGGAGGCTGAGCAATAAAGCGCACAGTAGCCAGAGCACGGAGAGGGAGCAAACACCCGCAGAACAGCACACAGAATAAAAAAGGGAAGCCATTTTTCTACTCTTATTTCCCAAAACGAGGGGAACGAGCCCGTTATCGGCACAGGAGAGCAGCCTGCGCCCGGCACCAGCTCGGTGCGGGCTGGGAAGCGCCGCGGCATCGCGCCCAGCTCCGGCTGCAGCGCAGCTCGGCCCCGGGCTCGGGCAGAGCGGGGCACCCGGTGTCTTAGCAGCTAGAGTAAGGAAAGATTCCCCTTCAGTTTTAGCTCCAGATAATAAGGCTACTGGGAAAATCTGCTGAGTAAATCTTTGGTTAAAGCGTAGATCTGTTGCCCGCTCTGAATTTCTGATGCTTTCAGGGTTTCTTCCTGAATTCACTCTTTAACTCGAAACATGAATCGGTGTCCTGGCGAATGCTTTATCTAGCGTTTTCCATAGTGCTCAAGTGAATTCGGAGCTAAAAGCCTGTTTTCAAAAATGAGGGCAGGCTGGATTCTGCAAGTGAGTCAGGCACAGCAGCAGCAGCCTCCTGCTGCTCAGGATTGTGCCGGAGAACACAACCTTCAGAAATCAGAGGCAAAGCAGGGAAGCTGCCTAACTCACCCATTGTAAAGGCCAGGCGCAGGGGATAAGCCTGCTTCTCAGTAGTACTACTTGTATGCTTAAATCCAGGCTCATCATCTTGTTTTGGGTCTCCTGAGTCACATCAGACCTTCTTCCTAAAGGTTCGGGAAGTGAAAGGTCTGTTGAACAAACTGCCAGGACACCTTCACGGAGAAATGGGATACTTGGTACTAACTCCTGGTGCTGTGCGATTTCAAGATAAACAACTGAACTCAGGTATTCTGTATGCAAAGTGAAATTCCCAGTCATCAACTTTTTAGGGCCTCAGAGATAATTGCTCTTCATCTCTCCTAATGATACATTTGATTTTGTATTAGACACAGAGTGCAAGAAAAAAGAGGCTGCTTAAATAGCTTCCTGGCCAGGACACTCCTCGGAGCCGTAGGGCAGTTCAAATTAAATCCAACAGAGTGGTGACTGGCAAGGAAGTCTCCCATTGCTTGGGATATAATGTACTGTACCCAAAGAGCTGTGGGATGCAATGAGGTGGTTCTCTCCCTCCCTAGTTTTCCACAAAAGCAGGCTGATGCGGCTTAGACACTTAACTGTAAGGGAGTTTGAGGCAGAAAGACACGCCTTCTTCCTGCCTGTGACAGTGCTGGGTCCCACTATATATATATTAGAATATATAGATATATATTCTAACCCAAGGAGTGTGTGGGTTACCGAAGTTTCCTTTCATTAGCTTTTAATTCTCTCCACACCTTGTGTGAAGCACAGTGTTGTCTGTCCCTGGCCTGAACAATCTGTTCCACAGTAGGGAGCCTAAAAATGAGGCATTGCGATAATGGGCATTGCAACACACAGCTCCCTGAGGCTGGCCCGAGGCCCCTCTGCAAGATGGACCCATTGTCTGCCCAGCTCTGCGGCAGGAGAAGCTGGAGGCAGAACCAGAAGCAACAGCTCTGACTCATTTAACTATGCGTAGTAAATTGTTACATGCTACACAAGAGAGATTTGGTAGTGATTTGCTTACAGCAGTAAATCGGTCGACATTAACTAGCCTCCATTGTATTTCTTCATCTCCCAGACCTTTTATCCACCCAGGCTGGATCCGGTTCCCCCGCGGCAGTGATTAAAGGGAGAGCAAGAGAGGGAGCTACCTGGACACCGTCTCCCTCGTGTGACCAGGAACGTGCAATAAATCCACCGTGCAAAGCTGCCCTTCTCATCTTGGGAAGTGGCCGTGGCTGAGGACCCCACCGCAGCATGGAGCAAAACTCCTGCCAGGAGGTGGGAGCTGAGTGCCGGCAATGGCTCATCTTTGTGCTGCTGCCTGGTGTGGTGTGGAGTCCCCCCAGCCAACAACTGATTCTCATAATGGTGTGAACAACACTCTCAGCATTTCTTCTGGCTTGGCCCTGTGGAACAGAAACCAACCTCTTTCATAGGGTCATGCAACAACCGAACTACTCAGTTAAATAGTACAGACTCAGACCTTGCTAGTGAGCTCTAAGACAAACTTTGGCAGGAGTTTTGTGGGAACAAGGTTCAAAATCTGAGTGATTTTGTGTCTATGGCTCACTCTCATTGAAGGTGGGGCAGACAATGGGGGCAGTAAGGTCAGGGTGATCAGCGTTGGGCAGGACTGATATCCAGGGACCCAGGCATAAGAAGATGCAGTCCAAGCTAAATGCTCTTTCAGCCTAATCGAGCTATGTTTTAGTTATAGGTGTTTTGTACCTGACACACAGCAACAGACAGGGCAGGATGTGCATTCTATGTGTGTTGGAAGAAAGAGGTACTGTATAACAACAAATACATTTAAGACCTTCTGACCACCACTGTCACTGCCTGGATAGAAAAAGAAAGAGCACCCAGGGGAGTCAGTGTTTAGAGGTTTCACTGTGACTCAGACTCCCTTCGCCTGCCAGAGAGAAAGGAAGTGGCAGTGGGAAGGAAAGAGGTCTGATAGCAAAGGATGACAAAATTGTGTTAACTGGAAGACTGCAAGTGGTGCGGGGAAGCTCTCAGAAATTATTCTTGCTCAGAATTATTTCCAAAGGACAAGTTGGAGGGAAGGAACAACTTTCCTTTGATGCAATATTTTGTGTGCATTGGGCATTATTATGCAAATATCAGCTAACACAAATACAGAAGTAAGGATGGGGTGCTTTAAAACTAAAGGGGTGATTGTCTTACACTGTAAGTGCATTTAGATATAAGCCAATGGTCCTGTCAGCAGCAAGGGACTGGAAGAGATTTTTCTGGGGCTCTGAGACCTGCCCTCACATTACGCTGAGCTCATGTGCATTAGTCCTGGGAAGCATCTGGTCCTCACACTCTACTCACTAAAAGCCATGAGTGCTTTTCAAAACCTCATAATGAGCTTTGGACTTACTGTGAAAGCCGCATCCGTGGTATACCACAAGAAGAGACAGTGGGATGTTATAGATGTTGTCAGTCTGACCAAAGATTTTTCTTTCTGTGACATTGTCAACTCTCTCTTTGGGTAGGAGGCTACATAAACAATATACACTACATTCTATTTATAAAACAAAAAACAGGGTTGCAAAATACAATATATGTGCTGTGGGACTGGGGGACTGGAATAAATGCAGAGAGAAACACGAGTCAGTGGTTTTCAAAACGCTTTAACACTTTAACTGCCTTGAATTAATTGCCGTTTCTGGATACACTTACCCGGCTGTGCAGAGGCTGTAGGATACCGAATGAAGATGCTCCTGGTTGTCTTTTAGCTGGGAACCTGAACTCATGTACCCTGAGAGACCCCCAGCAGCTGAGAGCCTGCAGCGCCAGAAGGCAGCAGGAAGTCTCCACAACAGTAATTGTATCAAATAACAACTGTATTGATATAAATAGTAATCCAAATGCAAACTTTCCTTAGTGATTAGCACAGCTGAAAAACTTCAGCCACTTCCCTTTTATAGACAGCCTAAGTATTAACTGCATATCCAATATCTACATTCATAAAGCTTGAACATGATGAACTTATGACTCAGAATTTTAACTTTGACATTATTCAAAGGAGGACTGGCAGCACCTTTAGTCAAAAGACTCTTCAAGAGTAATTTCTTAAAAATGAAATGTCTTTTACTGCATTTCTGTTGGTTATGATACCTGAATTAGATGGCTTTCCCTTTAATTCAAGAAGTTTGGTGTAGGCATGTTAATTTTCCCTCTAAATAATTGCATCTTTCAAGTACGTTCTCAAAATCAGTCCAGGTCAAAAAACCTGGAAAGAAAATAGAAAGTTGTACAGGACATAGAATAAAATGAGAAAGCTGAGATGGACATGTAATACTAAACTATTCTTATTTTCTAAAACACCAGGCTGAATTTCTTCAAATGTGAATTGTTTCTCACTCCTCAAATATGGCTTTAATACCCATCAAGTTTGAAGTTTGTAATGACATTTATTGCTGAGCTATGTATGAGAATTTCACTTTGGGTAGTTGGAGACTGTGATCTTTTTCAGGCTTGTATAATGTTTAACATGACTGAATCGATTTTCAAACCAAAGAAATGCAAAAGCATTGAAAAATGCCCAGAACAAGAATGGGCATTTCCATTCCATAAGGAATTCGTTTGGAAAAAATTATAGAGAGTTATTGGAATTAGAATCTAAGCTTATCTTAAATTTGCTGGAAGGGAAAGTTGTATTATATGAGACAATTAACCATTGGCTTCAGGTCTGGTCCAAAGCCCAATAAAGTCAGTTGCATCTTTCCACTGGCTAACTAACTGGCTTTGAGTCTGACTCATAAACTGTAGGACTTCACAGACGATAATAGTTCTACACTGCTTATGTGAAAGTTAAATATAGCCCAATGTTTGTAAGTATGAGCACATATTATGATTAATTTAAAACCGTGGTTAGAATTGGGTTACAGTTTCCATTTAATTCATATGCATGTGTTTGTATTTGTGTGCATGTACATGTAAAGACAGACATCTGTGAATGTGTAAGCACACATACAGTTAATGTCAGAGAGATGATTGAATCAAGTATATACACATGATGGCAAATACCAGCGTTTGCTACAGTAGATATCACCACTGCAATATATATACTCTGACAGATCTGAAAATACACTTTCAAAACCAGCAGCATCTGTTTACGTTGAACTGCAATAAAAACTGAAGGAGGCATCAGTTAGTATTAGAATTTTATCTTTTCAATGTCCAGAAACAGTTTCTGTGTCTTTGATGTAGGCTGTCAAGCACTACTGGAAAATTGCATCTTTCTAATTACCACATTCAGAGCAGAGGAAAGGGCATGACTGCCTGGCAGTGTTTGTCAGTGGGGACCCTGCAGGGACTTGCTTTTTGGGTACTGATAAGTAAAGTTAGCTCACATTCAAAAAACAGTAAAGCAATCCTTGCACGAAGGGGGAAAAAACCCAGAAGGGCCACTACTTTGGATGATCTAGTAGAAAGCAGTACAGCTCTTCCCTGTTCCAGCTATGATTAACCCTTATCTCTACTGGCTGCTCCCTTCAGACGGAGCTTCCTCCATCCTCCATGAGAGTTCAGCCTGAATATAAACTCAGTGGCTGCAGCACCACTGCTTACACAGGTATGTGCATGTTCAGGCAGGTAACAAGCAGCTGATGAACCTGTGAAATAGTTGTATTGTGCCTGGTGATGTGGCTTCACATTCCGAGGCATTCAGAGGTGGTACTGGCTTATCTGCTCCTCATTATCCCTGTTCCTCATTTCTCCCCTTATGTGACAGAGAGCCCTCTTGGCTATGTGTCACAAACATTTTATGACATCTTCAAACCTAGGTCAGTTGTCTGGTGATATTTAGAGCTACGATCTTGCTAATGGTTGCAGTGGCAAAAGGATGGTGGACCCTGTTAGAAAGCCATAGCAGACTGAACTCTGTAGGGTGACAATGTCACTAAGAATGCCACTTGCCCTTACACAAAACTTTTTGTTGCTACGAATAGGATTTTTTATTTTAAAGTTTAATTGCAAGTGAGAAATGAAGGATTACTAAGGCTTGTTCATATTCTTTTTGTCCCGTGTAAACAGAAAGCAAGTATTTGTATACCTTACGTGTTACATATATGAACAAAAGACCCAGTCATCAGCAATGTACATCCTGAACATGCACCTGGAAGAAAGGCCTGTCAAAATAATGACACCTTCTGTAATATTGCTACTATACTGCATCCAGAGTAGAAGTACTTCCAGGAGATGAGCAGGATGTATGACAGCCAAGCCCAGCCAGCGGCGAGAGCGATCTTGGAGAAACAACTCTGGAAAAAAAATAAATGTGAAGGAAAAATAGCCAACTAGGATACAGCAGAGCTGAAGTGAGTATCTTGTGGGCAATCATAACATCTTCCATGCAGAGAATGCCAAAGCATGGGTGGGGGGCAGGGAGGTCAAGAGAGAGAAACACACCCCTAAAGATGCACTTTAGAGTGAAGAGCAGCAGGAACGCTGCAGAAGACACTGGGTGCATTGTATTGTGCCTGGCAGCAGCATTTGTTTCATAGGGGCAAAATAAGTGCAGGAACATAAACATTTGCAAACCATCTATTTTACTGGCAATTCATAAGGAAAACCTGCAGAGTCCTTAATGCTTCCACAGCCTGGCCCAGGGAGACTGAGGTATTCACACATATTTTAATAAGGAGGACAGGCTTAAAAGGGAATTATCCAGTTTCTCCCAGCTGCAGGGTTTTGGCATTGTGGGAAAGTGGTTGGCTGCTTGTATTCTGCTTGTACTGGGACACAGGTAAACTACAGGTGTCTAAATCTCAGAGAGTGGTTTCTCATGCTCTCTGCCATCTAGAACCAGTTGGTGCTCCTGTGTTGGACTGTGCCGTTTCCTAGAGGCATAACAACACCTTTGGAAAGCCAGAAACTCAGAAACTGTGCAGCTACATAACTCACCCTCAAGGAAGCTCAACTCTAAGTGTGGGTGTGGAGGCACTCAGCCTGCACTTAGTTGTTGGGAAGTGCTAATTCAGCATCAGTCAGTCAGCATCACTCTTAAGAAAATACAGCTGGAAGAGGACACAGCAGCCTAGCTGAGAGCAAAGAGGGTTGCCCTCCATGCTCTTCTGAAGAGTCCAAAGCCAACATACCCACCTCCCAGGGCAGCGTTCCCTTCCCTTGCTGAGGTCTGAAGCATTGCTAGTCTTCTCCCTGCAGGAGCCATGTCCCTCTGCAGCACACGATACGCAGCCAAGGGGATCACAGAGAGAACGAGTGACAGGAGGAACCTGGCTCTGTTTTAATGTTATAGCTAGTGGTTAACTGATATAAAATCCGTTGGTAATGTCATGGTTCTGAGTGTGGTACAAGATTTTTTTAAAATTTAATCTTTAGACATGCCTACTTCTTACTTGCTGGTCACACTGAGCATCTAAGCATCTGCCTTAGCTGCTCTAAAACATCTTGAGAGACCAAACAAATGCTCTTTAGACGGCATTAACACCTGCCTTCGGTGTCCAAAGATGGTAGTTGAGTGCAACCACACCTTTTTTTATTTGCATATTTCCTGTGTCTACTCATTGCATCTAAGAAACAACTCAATAAGAAACTCAGACATGGAGAGTGTTACACTGTGCTCACCGCACCTTTCCATTTCATTCTATCTCTCCATTCATCACCCAACAATTATAGCTAGGCCCTGTGCATCTTTGAACCCATATTTGTGTTCATACACTTATTAATTGAATATATAGTTGTTAGAACATTCAATAACATGTAATTACTTTTTACTATGTATTCATTTGCCTTTTCTTCTAGATGGGAATTTGAATATGTGTTATATTTGGCTCCAGTCCTGCAAACAGTTGTGCCCATGAATAACTTTACCCACATGAGGAGCTCCATGGATCACAGCTTCTCTCACTGAATTCTATGAAGTTACTCATGCAGTTAAAATGCTCATAAGCCTGTGTGTTTGCTGGATCAGAGCCTCTATGTGTAAGTTTGATCTTTATAATTAATTTAAGATACTAATACATTTTTTTAAATAAAGGAAGTAAAATCTTGAAAAGCAGTAATAAATTTTTAGACCTGCACTTATTAATGCAATAAAATGCACCTTGGTTTATTAATAACTGTTTTTTAATTTGACATTCTAGAAACAAAATAACACATATATGCTGCTAAACCATTTAAAAATATAATATATTTAATAATTTGATATAATAAACTAACCGATAGGGTTTCTTTAAACAGCATAACAAGCAAAACAAGGTAAGAACATTTTCTTAAAGGCCTTGTCAGCAGAAGCTGCTATTTTATGCTAGCCTGTTAGCAACACATAAATACCTCAAGCTTTCATCTAAAACCTTTGCCACCTGGGCATTGTAGTGCCTGCCCACAGGCCCACTAAGTGTCCTGGAATGTAACAAGTGATTGGATCAGGGTCTTGGATCTGGAGATCCACTAGGCTTAAAAGTTCTGGTTTAAAGTAATTTTCTATTTTCCTTTCCACTAGTAATTTTCTATTTTCCCTTCCACTCGTGAAGCTCTCTTTGGACAGGATACTAATTCAAGCACCTGTGATAACCTGTGATTGATACACTATTTGTGTTCTGGAAGGGAACAGTTTATCCTCTCAAAAAAGGCCTCAGGCTATTTTGTTCTGAGTTTTACATCATCTTCATTTTGCATATGAAAATACAAACCAAATATTTCTACATATTTCTAGCTACAAGAAGGAGCAGAACTGGCAAGATCTGAGCCACGGAGCTCTTCCCTGCTGTAGGTCAAATAGTTAAGCGTCTTCACAGAGGCAGATGGAGGTTTTACTTCGAATCACAACTCACCTCCAGGAGGATGGTTCCTGGTGATCTACCCACTCTTGACCTGAACATTTGCTCATGTCTCGTCACCCCTGATCCTGGTGCCCAATCCATGCCCTGTCCTGCTCCTCTGCATTTTCTCTCCTCCATCTTGGGCATCATATTTGGCTTGGTGCATGTACTGGTTTGGTTTGGTTCTCCTTGGGGGATTTTGCTATCATGAATGGCTAGGGGCGTTGCCTCTGTGTGTCCCTGTCTGCAGCTCAGTCCTGGTGGAATCTCCAGGGGAACCTGGCTGTGTCACTTCTCCTGCCACCCCCTCCGTGCTCAAGGCTCCTGGCTGCTTTGCTGCCCATCTGTCCTCTCTCACCATGTCCCCGTTCTGGGTCATGGGCACTAACTGAGGCTGTACCTTCCATCCCTGGTTCATTCCCCATTCTTTCTCTCCAGATATTCCTCTTCTCACAACCATGCTCCTCTGCTGTCCGAATATGTCCCCATGCAGGTGGCATTTGCCTCTGTCAGTGGGTACAAGGGCTGTGGTCATGCTGCAGTGATACAACTGCTGCAGCGATACAACTGCTGCAGCACTGGACTTGGCTTTCTGTCTTCTCCACCTGCTTGCCTTCAGCTGAGGGACTGCTCAGTTTTACAGCATCCCTCACCATGCCAGACCAGACCTCCCTTAGCCATTTCAGCCCTGGTAACACCTGTTCCCATCTCAGCTCCATTTCCACTCCTGAATCCTTAAAAGTACTCTTCTGCCCCCAAAACAGACATCCCCAGGACTAATTTATTTTTGCTCAGCTACAAAACTGGTTCTCCTTTGCCTCCGGTTCACTTGTGACACCAGTGTCCCACACTCTCCAACACCTGACATGGATTTCACTCGGGTCTTTTGTGAACCAAGTGGGCCTAGAAACCCTGCAGGAAAATCAGATGAAAACAAATGTTCACAGCTCTCTAGAAATTGGTGTCAGCTCCCTGATACAGAGAGTTTTACAGCTCTATAAATCAGGCTGAAAATGTAACCAGAAGCCCTGTTAGCTTTCTGTTTCTTTTAGCACATCCGTTTCTTGTAAAATTCTGATTAGAGGGACTGGTCTCTGTAGAAATCATTCACTCTGAACCCAACAGGGCTATAAATCAAAGCACTACAAATCACCACAATTTGCAGATTCTGGGTTTCATCATTTTATTGCTTTTGGAGAGGTTATGTAAATGTTGGAGAATATTGACCTCTCTGCATCCTATGTCATATCTAGGAGGATAAAGAAAATAAAAACATTTTCTGAAAACCAAGTATCGCATTCATATGACTACTACTATGTTATTTCTCTAACTGCCTTCTCATATGAAGAACCTCACCAAAGTCAGTAAGACTACTCCCATAACCCGGGGCTAGAGGAACAATTATTTTCTTACAAAAGCAGCAGAAAGAGAGTAGAATTTTATGAGGGTCTCTGTGAAAAGAAAAATGTGATTCAGTGATGATCGTGTGAATAACACCATTTCTGACTCCTCTGCCTGGGTTTGGCTGTTCACGATGATGATTTTCTGCTCCAGCAGGCAAAGATTTCATCACCTCCCAGTATGAATGACAAAACTATTCCCAACAAATTTTGCCCTCCCAATGACAGTAAATTCGATCTAGACTTGCAAACTCTGGATAACCCTGAGCTGAGTCACACCAGCCTCCTCAGCAATGCATCAGATCCCGCAGTGGCCACAGCTGTGATTTGGTAAATGATGTGAAAGGGAAAGCGCTGAAGGAGTGTTTTTAGACCAGGTTTAGCAGTGAGTCAGGTTCTGAGCAACACTTTGATGGGCTCCAAGCCTGTAGGGATCTCTCACTTCTACCTACCTGCTTCCTGAAGTCCAGTGTCATCAGCAGACTTGTAGCTTCTTAATGTAACAGATCTCTGTTCACCATCCAATTCACCTCATTAGTCACAAAGTGCTGGGAGCTTGTGCAGATCCCAAAGATCAGGGCAAAAACAACCATAGAAGGAAAAATGGCTTTGGATGCAGACTGAAAGCAGTAAATTATTTCCTTTACATTTAGTATAACAGCAACAGTATGTCGTTTATCAGGGATAAATTTAATACCTATGGACTTTTAATTGTACTGAGTTGGTATCTGGGAGCTCCAATGGCGACCAGATGCCCACTGCACAAGATGTTATGAAACACAGAAGGAAAAAAATCTTCCATTTGCATGTGAACTCTTCAGTCTCTGCATTGCCTTTACCAGAGCAACAGTAAGTTTAGATTTCTCATTACTGTATGCAGATGCCATATACTGTAAGGAGAACATTTTCAAAGGCACAGTTAAGTGTGAAGCATCTGACTTTCAGAGGGATTAATAACTTTTATTTGCCTGTGATACCTTTGAAAAGGACCACTTGGACACCTAAGTGGTATGATCACATTTTTCAAAAGTTCCTTTAAATATTGGAAAATACTCCCAGAAATTGGACCTATGTTTCAAATCTACTGCTTTTGACACACTAAACTTTTAAATTCAGCCTAGTGTTTAAACAGACCCATCATTTTTATTCTGTAGTCTATAAAGCCAATTAAAGTAATTAAATGGAAATCGGAGAGTATTTTAAAGGCTGGTTTAAGATTCCTCTTTGAGCAGGGTAGCTTAGTGTTACAGTAGGACACCATCTGCTGTCCAAGCGGCGTCCGACTGCAACTGGCTCAGCAGCAAAAAGCGGTATCCTAGCTATGAAAACAACTTGTATTATCTTGGTAATGCTTTTACAAACCAAATTCCCTGTCAGATCTGTGAGTCTGTGTTGCATTTTCTTTAGGACAGCTGATTGAATTTGGTATTTTTTGCCCTTATGTGGTGGAAATACATAAAATGAGGATTTCTTCATGAAGCTGATGTTTTCCTTTTTTGGTAAAAATGCCACATAGGTACTCAGGGGGCTGAGAAATAAGTGCTGTAAATTGAAGTAAATAATAATACTTCAAATTTGTAATTTGTAAATAAATTGTGCAGACATTACTGGTTAGTCTACTATAAGACTAGCATGACACAGCCAGCCGGGTGCAAGCTATTGATCTGTGACTGCCCATCCCTGTGCTTTTCTGATCCCTGTCTAGCTCTCAGGGAAGCACCCAAGGCCTTGCTGGTGTAGCTGCCAGTTACTGTCAATCATAATGGGGATTTCCCCACTGTGGCCACTTGACAGTTGGAAACTGAACTGAGACCATTCACTTATTTTGCACAGGTCACTGAATTGTTTGCCAGGTGATAAAGACTTTGGGTTACTGTCAACTGGAGCACTTTCGAGGTGGCCTCACTATGGGAAACTCCAAATTCCCTTACAGACCTCCTGCTTGTATTAAATTAGTCTCAGGCTGTGAAGGTGGATTGTCAGGCCAAATAATACTTGTTGACAACCTATTAAAAAGGTATTGTTGCTGATGTAACTAATATGTTTCCATTTCTTTCTAGAAAGAGAGAAGTTTTCTTTAAAATGGTTTCTGTTTTCCTTTGTTTCGGGATTGTTTTTCTGCTCATGCTGCTCAAAATGCTAACACTACTGTAGAAGAAGAGCACTGGATTATCATATTGTATCATAAATACAACATAGTAGAGATACCAGTGCAACTGGTAAACTGCAGTTTGTCAGTACAGTAGAGCTGTGGCCAGGAATTGAAACAAGATATACAGGAAAAGATTGTTGGTATCACTCTATGTAGACTGAGGGCCTCAATAGTGTCTGTAGCAGATCACAGTCTGGAAATTCTTCTCTTAGGGCTATATAATTAGAGTTTTGGATTAACTGAGTGACCCTTAAGAATAAAATTGCCTTTAATTCCTCATCTAAGCCAATGGGCAATTAGTGAGTGATTTTCATGCTACTCTCTGGAGGGTCCTATACTTCTCTACTGCCTGTACAGGAAACCTCAGTTTGATGATTCCGTTAGTGGGGATGAACCTACATCTCAGTGTGCAGTGTACATAGCCACATCTGAGCTCCTAAGAAGCTATACTAAATTAATGTTTTACCTGCTTTTGAGAATCATCTAGTTGCTTTCTATCAATAAAATACTCTTATGGGACAAAAGGCTCAGCTAATGTGTTAATCACCTCTTCTATCTTCCAACTATATGCCTGGCTGTAGCAAGAGTGGCACATACAAACTGGACACAGAGAAATAAGCATTGCCATCCTCAGCCCCTTAAGATGTTGGTCTGGGAAAATATATATAGGACAAATACTTCAGGCTTTCCTATGTCATTTCTGCATATATTTGGAGCATTTATAAGAAGTGTTAAGTTAAAGAAAAGATTGAAATTGCTCAAGAATAAGTATACTAAAACATTAAGAAAAGATTTAGAACAAGGGAGAATGGAAAATGCTGTAGATGTTTTGCTGTATTTTTCTTTACAAATGCCTATTAATAAAGTTGATATAATTAATGTCACTAAACAATTTCCACATTATTTGGAGATGAGCTGAGATAAATGGGAAATGATCATAATGCCCAGGTATGCTTTTCAGACTGGAACAGATTCTCTTGATTCAATGCTCACTGCTATTGAAGATGAAATAGATAAATATATCTGTCAGAAAATACATGTTACTACTTGGGTTAAGAAGTTACAGATCATACACCACTATTCCTCTGATGACAAACAGAAATTCCATAAAGTAGATTAAGGTCAATTCTGTAGCACAGAGTTCAGTAAAATGATTGGATTGTTCTCAGTTTAACCATCTGCTCAATTTTACCATTAAAACTATTGTTCCTAGTTCCCAAGTATGAGTAGATGGCTTTCTGCCTGATGGATTATCCTGATGTGATATCTGTATTATATTTACAGACTTAGATGCAATGGACCAATACATTGGCTTTCTGTGTAAGTCATTTGCCATCTGCCTGCTGTTCCCAGTCTTGAGTAGAGGAGACTTCTGGAAGGCATCCTAGAGGCCTCAAACCCTTCAAAGTTCCCTCACTGAGGAAGGGGAGAAGTGCTCCTCTGTCTTCTGTGGGTAGTGTCAGAAATGATGAGTTTAAATTGCCCACTTTAGGTGGGATACTGGCAAAAATTTCTAACTGTTAAGACTGAAGACAGAAATAAATTCTAAGGAAACTGTGTACTATCCGTAATTAGAAATTCCTTAAGGACAGGGAGGGAAGCATCTATAGAGTAGATTTTAATTTGATCCTGCCTTTGAAATGGGGAGAGGAAGTTGAACTAAATTACTTTGCAAGTTCCTTTGAAGTTTTGGTGATTCTGTGATTTTTGTCCCCCTCCCTGTAGCTGTGGATATTGCTGTGGTTACTACAGCCTTCCCCCTGCTCTGGATATGCTGCAGCTGAAGGTGCCTTCAAGTCCCAGGGCATTGCCTTCCTCTTGCCAAACAGCACCAACAAGCTCTGGCCTCTACAGCGGCTTTGCTTGAACTGAGTGGAAGGAGGTGGAGGACATGGTGCAGAGGCTGCCCCATGCTCCTGCCTTTCTGCGGGGCCCCCTCCGCTGGCTCTCCCTGCCCCTCCAGCCATGAGCACTCCAGAGGGAGCATCAAGCTGAGGGCTTGTCATCATGGGAAAGCTCTGCCAGTGATTCCTGTGTCACAGCTCCAGCATAGCTGTATCTCTACAGTGCTGTCTGGGCATACTCTCGTTCTGCGATAAGATTTGGCTTATTTTGGCTTACTTGAAGTGCATTTAGTTTCCAAAGTGACATCAGGGCCCAGTGTCAGTCTGAACACAGCCAGGGGTTTGCACAAGTCGTACTGCTGCTATGCGATTTGACTCCTGTCATGGTTTGTGGCCATTGGCATTTTGCAGCTATTTGCCTTTTCGCTCCTGGGTCAATGGCAGCTTTCAGCACAGGGCACTGTGTTCGTTCCTCAGTTCACACAGCATAAGATGACACAGTGTACCCCCCAAAAAAGACCCTTCTATAATAGAATTAATTAATACAGTAAAAGATGATGTAAGATAGTGGTATGGGTTTGAGCTCCTTCCTCAGGTCCTGCTGTGCTGCTCTTCCCAGCAGCAAGCCTTCATGTCAGCTCATCATTGTACTCCCTCTGTACCCCCAGTCCCTTGCAGGGACTCTCCTGTGGCTTGGTCAAAAGCCCCTCAGACACCTCTGGGCTCTCCTCTATGACTCCAGAGGAGCAGAAGGAGAAATTGTATCCCCAGGGATTCATGCAGGACGGCTGCCGGTGAGCCCTGCCTGCATGTTTTCACCTTACCTCACTATCTGCTTCTTCTTGCCTCCATCCCCGTGGCTTCACTCCTGATTCCCCAACCTACAGCTTATTTTGAAGATTTAACCAGAACTTGTGCAGTACATTCAGTTCATATTAACCCTCTATGAAGGGAGGAATTTTGTCTGTGTCAGGTGATGAATTCAAGTAAATTCTGTCTTTCCAGTGCTGCAGTGCAAATAACTTCACTGCCATCAATCTGATCAATGGTTACCTTCCTTGATGTTAAAGCCTGCAGAAAAGAGATACAGATAATATACATAGCAGGAGTGGTCATGAAATTAGAGTTCAGAAGGGTGATTTTTCCTCAGTCCTCTGCGTGCACACTTGACCACACAGCGCCTGAGCACACAGCCTGGGCCCCCCACCTGGATTTGTTATAATCAACAAGCATATGCAAAGATCTGAACCAACGTGCTCATTTTCTGCAGCATCCAGTATAGGTTAGGTGAAATATTAAAATATGTAATTTTAAATGCATGCCCTTTATGGCTTTATAACTTAGAAACCAGGTCTTTTCCCACTGAGTTTCTGTGCAATTTTTCTCTGTTCTCATATCCCATGTGGCTCTTAAGTGCGCAAAGGCACCAGTATTAAAGTTTATAAGATATTTATATAAATCAGATGGTTGGTGAGTATTAAATCTGATATTTCTCAATAACCTGAGGGGGGATATTAAAATATTAAAATTGTTTGAATTTTTAAAGCACAAATGGGCTTTTGAATAGTTCAGGCCAAAGCCTCAACTCTTGTACACAAACGTATACTGGCTGAGGATAGAGTCCTTGAAGTTTTAATCTTGTTATTCACATCTAATGAGACAAATAGCAGGCTTAGTAGAAGGTCGGTTCTAAAAAATCACACACTAATATGGAAAAATTAATCTTATCTTCTGTTTTCATCATATGATTGACATCTTGAGAAGGGCACATATCTTGTTCTAGATAACTGATGTCATAATGCAAAAATTACTGTCAAAATTTCTTCATTGCATTACCAGCTTAGGAACCATCTTCACTTTTGTATTTCAATAACCTCAACATAATTGCGAACTCTTCAAAACCTTAAGTGGATTTCCCCCTTCAAGAAACTTTCTTCTCAGTCTCGATATAGCGCTTTCCAGGATCTCCTCCTGATTCCATTTTCTGTCTTTGTCTGATTGTGTTGTGAACATAACATTTACAGTTGGGGTCAGTACAGCCATACTCTCCTGGTTCTTCTTTTTAATACTTGAGGAGTATTTTCCTTCAGAAGGACATGTTACTTCTTCTGAGTTGTGCAAGGGTATGTGTAGGGTAGCTGGAGGAGAGGGAGCTGTGTAGTCAAAAGGAATGTTTGCTCTTTGTTTTAGGCTCTGATTAGGTCAATTCTCCTGACAGTTGTTCCCACAAACCCACAATTATTGCTAGGCTGAGTTTTCTGAAAAAAAGGATTTCCTTGCATGCTGTTTGACCATCCCATTGCAGGACTGATGGGTATAAGTAAGTGTAGGTAAGTAAGGCAAACTGCAGTAAGAGTGTATTTAGACTCTTATACCCCTATTTTTTTCCACAGCTGAGAAATCAACCTCTGGCCCAGATATCTGTGCACAGAAACAGAGATACTGATGTGAGAAAGGAATACTGGTATCAGAAGAATAAGGAGAAAGGTGACATTTTTGTTATAGTTGAATGTTTTAATCTTTGTGCTTCAGGCTTCATTTCATACTTCGTATCACAAAGTGAAAAACAAACATATTTTGAATGAAGAAGAAAATTGAGTACTTTGTCTTTTAGGCTGCTACTTAAATGAGTTCCTATTACAGTTTTTAAGAATATATTTTAGGGAATGTAATGAATCCTAACAAGTAAACAAATGCACTTTAAATCCAACCATTACAATATTATTACTGATATTTACAGTATCTTGGCCTTTCAGTTTTCGGCTAGAACAGCTGCAGGGCTTTTGGGGTGATGGGTAGTTCTTAATCAAATGACTGAAAAACTCCCAAGAAGTGATTTGTCTTCTTAGACAACAGATTTTTAAAAATAACTTCAGAGCACACGAAATAAGGCTGAAATGCCATTATGATAAAAGCCACTTAAGCTACTGATAATCATGCTGTGTGTATTTGCACTCCACAGGTTTACGTGAGAGACAGATCTAGACTTGTCTCAATTACCTTTTCAGCATATTTCTGAATCCTGTTAATGCTATGAAAAATGTTATATATGAAAATTACAAAAACCCCTGCTAGTGAAAAGGGTATGTCCATCATCATTATTGTTGGCCCTTGTCAAAAAAAGCATCTTGTTAAAGTAGATAATTGACTTTTTAAAATTAGAGGTGAAAGAAGCCTATTAGATCATTTTGTCCACCATGACAAACTGGGCAAGCTGCCATTATATTTTATCTAGAAGGAAAGGCTAATTCACTAATTCATAACAGGTACTCTTTTCCAGCCTCAAATGGTGTTCTTTTCTGTTCAGTAGTGCTGATGAATTCTGTTTGATTTGATCACCTGGAAGGTGTTCTCAAGATATATTCTTACCCCTAATTATCATTATAAATCTACCTAGATCACCTTTTAATCAAGATTCTGGTCTTCCTGCTGATGAAGAAGGAACATCTTGTACAGAAGCTATTTGGTTCCCAGAGGTCTGGATTTAACACTAGGTTTTGTTACAAACTCTCAGTGTAACTCTGAAGCACTCATTGAATTTCCCTGTTCTCTAGTGTCATTAATAAATTTTTACTGACCTTCACTAAAGAGTCAATGGGATTAATTCAGGTGCAGAGAATCTTCTTGGAGGCCTTCAGAGACCTCTCTCAGTTGGCTACATGAACTTTCTAAGTCTTCACTATATAAAAGCTGGTTCAACCTGCTTCTTCATCCCCAAGAGGGGGGCAATAATGAATTTAACCCACTTATGTCCTAAAAAAATCATTATATGGAGTCAGCATATACTTTAGACCCAGGCAGGCGGGCTTTGTTCTTGTTTGCAGAACTGTAAGCCTCTAGTCTTCCCAAAGGAAGCAGAAGAGTTTGCTAACTCAAAGTATTTTTAGAGACTCGTATCTAGTGGCTTCAAAATATCATAGTGATGGGCTCTGAACTACAGTTAGAGGATGGGAGTAATCAAGGTGGTTGTAGTTTACGTGAACATTCCTTAACAGGCAGGCATATTTAAATTATAATACTCTGTGTAAGATGAGATATTTTATTTTCTAGTGAAACAAATACTGACTTTTTCAGTTCACAGTGTCTGAAATCATGTGCTGCAGCCATTAGTTCTCTAGCATGAGCTGAAGATATGTGTTGCATGCCCACAGAGTGACTTGAAAAGTGGTTAAGAGGTAAAGTCTGCTGGGATAATCTTGGGGACTATAAGAAATGGAGGGAATCTCGTGTATTTTGTCCAAAATACCTACTACCTCCTGTCCATCCCTCACACTGTGCCTGAGAAGGCCAGCTGGCACAGCCATGCTGGGACTGTGTTAACAATTAAGTGGCATGGACACCCAGTGATATAGTGCTTGAGTTTCCTCCCTGGCCATGTTTCATTTAGCAGCATAGGAGCAGCTTTTTCAACCAATGCTTTGGTGATGTGTCCATCTGATTAAGACAATGCCTATGTTCTTCTGTCCTTCACATTTATTTGTAGGCAAATGTGTAGGGTATCTCTGCATGAGGTGTTTGGACAAGAAGTAATATATGGAGTCCCAGAGTGCTAAGATAGGAAAAGAAGTGATGGAAATTAGAATCACAGAATCATCGAGGTTGGAAGAGACCTAGAAGATCATCCAGTCCAACCGCCTACCTACACCACCACTAACCCACATCACCCAGCGCCACATCCAGATGCGTCTTGAACACCTTCACGGGTGGTGAATCCACCACTTCCCTGGGCAACCTATTCCAATATCTAATCACCCTCACAGTGAAAAAAATTTTCCTAATGTCCAATCTGAATCTCCCCTGCTGCAATTTAAAGCCGCTTCCTCTTGTCCTTTCACTATGGGCACAGCAGAAGAGACCGACTCATTCCAACCTCCTTTCAGGTAGTTGTAGAGAGCGATGAGGTCCCCCCTGAGACTCCTCTTCTCCAGCCTGAACCACCCCAGCTCCCTCAGTCATTCCCCACAAGACATGTTTTCCAGTCCCTCCACCAGCTTTGTTGTCCTTCTCTGGACATGCTCAGTACCTTGATGTCTTTTTTGAGGTGAGGGGCCCTAAACTGAACACAGTACAGTGAATCAGGTAGGCTGAAGCTAATATTTTGTCTCTTAAAAACTTAGAAAAAAGTTGTTATGAAACAATGGCGTGTCTTGTGCTCACAAAGATTTATAGTTGTCATTCTTCAGAAGAGCAAATCCTAACAATAACATCTTTATATTTGTAAAGATATTTATAAAGATGCCCACATGTGGGCATCTTCTGTGACACTTTGGTCTGTGCAGGATATTGGCCTTGTCATAAAGGTTCATTCACCATCTCTTTGACAAAGAGATTCTAATTTAAGATGAAATTGTCTCATCTGTGTGCAATAAAGGACATCAGTGGATTAACTCTGTAATTGCTTCTTCAAAAACCTTATTCCTATACCAGTAAATGTGAAATCAGCTTAATTTATTATATATTATCAAACATTAACTTATTACCATCTTTCCAAGATAAATAATGTGTTATCATTATGAGCACTGGTATAGACACAAGCTATATGGGCATTAACAAATATGGGGATAATTAAAGCTGTATTGATTTTTTATCAATTTTTACTGGTGCTACCAATATTGGCAGAAACTATTTCTGAATGACTGAATAATTTTAGGCTTTTCTGCCATTTGTGGTGTGTTAATTTTAATTTATGTCAACGTGGCTCTTGGCTCCTCTTGATTATTATATATTCAAGCTTGTCATCATCATCAGAAACTAGTGACCCAATTCAGTTTGGTCTTCACCTTTCACCCATGTAAAATTTCAAAAGGACCCTCATTGTTTTTGCATGTGTTGTAACCCTGTAATTATGAAGAAATTCAGTAGCAAATTACTTCCATGGCTTTTCCCCTCCATTCTCAGCAGTTGAAAGCATTCCTTCAAGAGACACTAAACAGTCTCATTTTCCCCGTTCTTCTGAGAATACCACACTAATGAAAATACACACTAAATATTTTCCTGAGAGAGAAAAACTGGTAAGGTCAGTGGACGTAAATCATTGTCCATTATCAGTTACAATTGACATGCATTGCTTTTATTGCTCAACACTTTATTAATGTTGGAAAAGTAAACACTGGGGAACATCTCACAACTCCGAAGAAGTTCCTGCATGCACAAAATGTGTCTAAACATCTACAATAATTTTTCAAGGTTCCTATAGATAGATGATCATAGACTGCTGTCATTATTGAAGTATGGGGAAATAGTGGGAAAAACCAGTGGAAGAAATTACAGAACATGTCAATATATGTCCTGTGAAATAAGCAATGTGATAAAAAGCTAGCAGTTTGATGCCAGCCCTTAACGTATGTTATTAACCACCAAAATAATTTAACATAAACTTAAATGTATAGGTAGTAAATATTGTCACTGGGTATGCTCTTTGTAATATGACTGTTTCTGCAATACGTGTAGAAAAGGCTGTTGTCCAGCCTCTCAAACCACAACAGCCATACCTTGTAGTGGACTAGTGTGATATTTGTCATCTAGCTGAGCCTCAAATAGCTGACTTGTGAATGCATAATCGGTATGACATTTTGGAAGGCTGCTTTGTTTGCAACATGTTTTCCTATGCCTGCCAGCTCTGAAGAGGAAAGACAACCTGACAGTATTTTAAATAATGAAATCTTTTATCTGAAAATATATAAACCAACATTTTCCCAACACATCTTTGGCAAATTTGTCTGAATACCATAAATCGCGTATCTAAGAAACAAGCTTCAAGCAATTCCTTTGAGTTCCTTGTCTGTTAATAACAACCTATTCTTATTGAAAGGGTAGAAGCAAGTTAACCAAATGCTGGAAAGCTGGGATGACAGCTGATGTTCCCCATTTCATAAATCCATGATTTCAAGCCATTTTACAGTGGGACAATCAGAATAATCTAGAGTCTGACATTGTCAGTGAGTTGGTTAGACCTAGAAATACTGGGCAATAGCCTTTGTGTTGGGGTTCTCTGTACTAATCAGCCATAACTGTTTTGAAGCCCAAGAAATAACACCAGAAGAGAAAAATTGTGTAAACAAGGTCTGTTACACCTTATTGAATAGACTGACTACCATATTTGTTAAAAGTTAATATTACTCTATTACCTTGCTCTGGAAGATTTTGCTTACCTGTGGTTTTTAGTAAAGCTCAGGTTTTTCTTAGCTAACATAACTGAGGTTTAAGAATCTTGTTCTACTGCTACCAAAAAGGACTGTTTCAGAACCAGAGATATTTTAAGTAATGGTTTTGTGATGAGATATAACAATGGGATTATGGAATGCAGGTAACTCAGATTTGTGCTAAATGTATGTGCCCCAGGCTTTTAAAAACAGCA
Source organism: Aegotheles bennettii (assembly GCA_013398125.1). NCBI lineage: Eukaryota > Metazoa > Chordata > Aves > Caprimulgiformes > Aegothelidae > Aegotheles > Aegotheles bennettii. The sequence goes on along the minus strand of VZRW01010258.1, from coordinate 402,616 downwards.
TAATTAAACTCCATACAAAAACAATAAGAGCAGAATTACTTGGGTTCATCTCTGTTCTCATACTTTTCATTTATTTGCAATTTGCTGCATTGTCTTCATATACTCAGAGGAAAAAGAGTGTAATTTCAAGAATTCCAGCTGACAAAATGGCACACCAAAGGCAGATATTCTCCAGCTTCCCAAAGGTGGCAATAGGTTCTTATCCTACCACTGGCAGCAGAGAGACACTCTATTAGAATCACAGAATCACAAAATCACAGAATTCTAGGGTTGGAAGGGACCTCGAAGGATCATCTAGTCCAACCCCCCTGCCAGAGCAGGGTCACCTAGAGTACATCACACAGGAACGCATCCAGGCGGGTTTTGAATGTCTCCAGTGAAGGAGACTCCACAACCTCTCTGGGCAGCCTGTTCCAGTGCTCCGTCACTCGCACAGTGAAAAAGTTTTTCCTGATATTCACATGGAACCTCCTATGCTCCAGTTGATGGTTTAAAGTTGTGATGGTTTGGAATGTTGGAAGAAGGTGTGATGGTTTGGAATGTTGTGAGGAAAAAGAGTTTGCAAGGAACCTTTCCTTCCTGAGAAACATTCTGCATAATGCTGGTGACTGAGAAAGAAGAAACAAGTGGTAAAGGAACAAAATATCCAGCCCAAGGGCTTAACATCCATAACTGTCTTGGTCTGTGGATCTTTCTTTGTGCTACCTGACTTTGGCTCCTGATGTTCATTGTACCTCCTGATTCAACAAGAATGACCCTCCTTAGAGTCAAGTATACCACACCTCTGTCCATGACATCTTTTTGTGTCATTCATAACCACCGTATAGATGACCATCTTTATTATATTGAAATGCATTTGCATCCAATCCCTACATGACTTGGAGCTCCAGGAATTGATCCCAGCCTGCTGCTGGGAGCACCACTGATCTGAGATACTCCTGCATCAGTGCTTTAGTAGTGAAAGAGACATCAGCAAACCTGCATCCAGTCACTGACCAGCTTGGGGACAAGAGTACCAATGGGCTGAGCTGAAACACATGAACCCTGAAATAACATAAGGGTTTTTTTGTTTCAGGATCATGCAGACTGTCCAGTTGAAGGCTCAACTTTAAAATCTGTGCGTTTGGGTAGAGTATAGTGCAAGCATAGATTTAATAAGGAGAGCTAAGGGGCTTTAAAACTCATTAGCAAGAATATATGCAAAGTCTGCTTGTGTGTCCTCAACCTGTCCACATTCCCCACTCCCCTATCTCCACTCCTGTAGAAGGACTCAATCATCCTTACAGATTAGGTTTAAGTTGTTTAGGTTGTAGGCTGTAATTTCCTTGATGTCTGTACAAAAATGGGCACAATTCAGTGCCTTAGTTGGCTGGTTTTCCTTCCACGTCAGGTGCCCTCACTCTTCTCCATTCATTTGGTTTGACTGAGCTCAGATTCATCAAATTCAAATCAGTCACGTGTAGCATTTTAGTACTATGAAGTTTACTTAAGAGAGATGCTAGAATCCAAAAATACATATTTTGGCAAGGGTTAAACCTTAATCTCAAAAACTACATGCCAATTCAAAGTGTATTTTGTGTGCAGATTTATCTGAGAGTGGCTTGGCACTAAAGGATTTTCCATTGGCGCTAAAAGAGCCACTGCATGCCAAGAAAGTAAATATCAAACAGAAATGTGCCAGTATTTCCTGCCAGTCTCACATTTTTGAAACTTTTTCCATCCTCTATGCCATTGATTTCTGATATGCTCCCAGGCTCCCTAGGGAAAGGCTTTTGAATCTCACCCCAGGATGCTGAAAGTCTTCTAATTTGAATACTAAAAATGTTAAACGAAAAAGGACCCTTCCCCCCTCTGACACCCCCAAGGAAAATCCCAGAATCTTTTCCTGTGAAATGCTGGAAGACTTCAAGAGGTTTTCAACCATCCAGAATACACAACAGATGGAAAGTGACACTGGCTCAGAATGACAGACATTTATTCCAACTTCTGCACAAACAAGTTGGTAAAGCCTCTCCACCTCTTTTTGGAGGCTCTCATGCCATACGTTTCTGATCGTACTTTGCTATTGATTCCCGTGTCTCAGTTTCCCACAACTAGCTTTTTAATTTTTTTCATACTCATTTCTACCCTTGGAGCTTTGGCCCTGCTCCCGCCTGCCAAGTTCCACCCTTGAAACTCCGCCCCTTGAAGGCTCTTTCTTTCACAAGTTGTCCCTACACCATTGATCGCTCGGTCCCATGGCTGAACTGCATTTCTTCGTGCTTGTGTTGCATTTTTTTGGGGCTCAGACCAGGAGTTCTCCAGTCTCAGAAGCAGATGGCATTGATCAACCTCCACATCACTAGTTTTCTTGCAGGACACACCTCAGACACAGTGGGATCTTGTTTAACAATATGCCATGTACCAAAACAGCAGCAATAAAAGTATTGTACTTCTTAGCCAATTTATTAGAGGAAAACAGGAAATGGCATAACCCACAATTTGCCATATTTTATAAAGCATAGACTATTTAGTTTCTGTTTCTAGTTTGTCTGTGAGGCATAATAACATTTTTCACTATTGTTTATAATATTGTGTACAAAACTCCTACATTTCTTAGCAGCCTAACTTGGCTTGCACTTGGCTGTGCTCAAACATCTGTGAGGTAGATCCAGTACCTCCTAGATTTTGGACATGGTACAATGTGGAAAAAAGCAGTGAAAATCAAAAAGACTTTTGCCTTACTAATAAAGTTTTTTAAAAAACATGCTGCTTGAATTTGATATTAGTATCAAATGGTTTTGCCTCTTTAAAATTATTTGGCTGATTACTTTTTTATAAGTTCTCTCGTAGCCAGTAGAGCCTAAGGTGGGATATCATGAGTTTCTGAAAGTGGTTGTGTGATGGAGGTAGTTGTAATGACTGCTGCCATCATCCCTTAAGTCCCTTCTCACCTGACGTTCCTAATACTGCAGGGAACATAATCAGAAATCATTCAGTTCTCATATGATGGAGGAAATCTTATTTAGAAATAACATTCATGTAAACAGAAAGAGAGCGCTCCAGCTCCTGAGGCCCTGGAGCTGGGCAAGAGGAAATGCACAGCTTGAGAACCTCATGCAACACAGCAAGGTTGAATGGAGTCTCCAAGTGTGTGCATGTATCTGCACAACCATGTGTGCACACATTTAAATTATTAAGAAAAAAAAAGAGACAAGAAGGGTGTTGTTGAATGGGAGCTGAAGAGAATTTTTAAAATTAAAAAAAAACAACCCAAAACAAATGACATTATGTGCATAAGCCTATGTTGATACTAGTAAAAATAGTATATGCACAAACAATAAAAATCAGATTTAGGATTCCTTTTGTATATATGCTTTATAAATTAAAGACAACATTCTGCTCCTGGATCTGAACTGCATTTCTTGATTGCACATTTGTTGCTGGAGTGAACTGCTACCACGACAGGGAAGGAGTTTGCATACTGGGGTGGTGGTGGTGATGGTGATGATGGAGGAAATACCCTGCTATAAGTGGGAGAAAAATGTTGCCCTAAATCCAGGGTGTTGTCGAGTTCTTCTCAGGTCACGGCACTCCATGATCCCAAGATGGGGTCAAGCACAGTCCATGCGTTCCTGGTATGTTGCTCACGTCAGGCCTTGCTGCTTAGGGGTGTACATGGCCAGATGCTGTGGTTTGGGGCTGTTTGGGGTTGCCAAAGTGCATCACTGGGACTCCTAAAGGGCCACAAACCTTCGCCTCCTTGAGTGATCACATACTGCTGGAACACTTGAAGGCTCTGTGCTCAGCAAAGTCTGTGAAAATAAGGCAATAAATAAAATAAAATGAAATAAAATAAAATAAACCCCAGTCCACTATTTTTACAAGCTGTTGGAGTGAGAAATGTGGGAAGTCTTTCCACTACAACAGTCATATCCTTTTAACCTGTGCCTCTGGAAGAGGGCAAACTGAAAGACTCCTTTTACCCCTGTGTTCCTTGATGATTCTTGCTTAAAATTTCACTCCAAGTACAAATTAGTGATGGTGAATTAATTTTTCTTCCTTGACTTTCTCTGATGGTGACCTCCATCATTAGTAATCAGGCATCATAAAGCTGCTCTGCTTCAAATCTTTACTGTAAAAAGTCAAAAGTGCTGTATGTTTTATATAAAGTGTTTGCTTAGCTTTGCCCTGAGCTGGAGCAAAGAGCCTCAGTGAAAGGCCAGGTCTCAACTATGGGTTTTTTTTATTTTTTATTTATTTTATTTTTTCAGTCTATGTAGTGTGGATTAACAGCGTTGGGAAAACACCCTCCAACCATAACAAAAGAACATATATGCACTCACTGAAAGAGCTGTGCGCAAAATCCATGGCACTGACACAGGGTGGTGTCACTGCAGCTTCCCTGCGTGAGGAAGCTCTGGAGATGTGTTATCATGAAGCCTTTTTTAATCCTGTGATGTGCTGTGTTGTCACTATGGGTTTTAGAATGTAGATGAGACCAAAATGCCAGCTAGTCCAAGCTGTATCAGTTCCAGGTTTGTAGCAACCTACCCATACTGAAAGTTACCACTTCTGACCGTGTCCATGAGAAAGCACTTGTGCAGGTTTCTTTCCTAAAGGTAGGTCACAGGAGGAAAACAGTGGGGAAACAGAGACAGCTTAATCCATCTATAAGCAATGTGTGCTCTTTTTTCCAGTGGGTACAACAAACTGATCAGGCACAGATGAAGCTTCTCCTCAAGAGAAGGCTATGGTAAAGGAAAGAAGAAATATGTTTTTAAAAACAAGTGATATTTGATATAAAAATTGCAGGAAAACAATTATGCTGGTTTATGTTCCATTGGAATAATTCACTCATTGCTACCCAGCCTTTTAGTATAATTGGGCACACTTCAACTTATGGAAGCTCTCTGCTGCCAACCTCTGTTCTGTGATTCATTAGCTTCAAGTTGCTGCCACAACATATAACTCATTAAAATTAGAGATCTCCCTAATTTTAACAGAGGAAAAGTCCTCATGCTTATGAACAGTAAAAGCCTTGGAAACCTTTATTCACTGGACTGAAATGAAGAGAAGTCATGATGCAAGGGATGGACAGGGAAAGCAAAACCCCATCTTTCCTTGTTTATGGACATGGTTGCTGTGTGAGGGCCAGTATTTTGGTCGCAGCCAGTATTTAGGTCCCATAAATAGTGAATTGAGGCTCTGGTGCTCAAAGAGTCTTGAGTAGTCATTTTCCACAGTACTCTTGGGTGTAAATGATTTTCAAGTCAGAATGGTCTTAGTGGTACCAACTGCCCTAGGTAGCCCCTGTCATGGTTTTCAACATTCACATGAGTCAGATGGGTTAAACCTCTATTTCCAGTCAAACAATGAGGGGCAGTATTTGTCTGGAGCACTAGATCGTGTGTCAGAATGGACCTATAAATAGGATTTTATTCAGGTTGGTGCTGAGGAAGGGATATAGTGCATGGCTGGAGCTGAGGAACGTGTTCCTTCCATGGCTCCTTTGAACATGGGGCCCCTGGCCGCTGTGCTGGCTCCAGCCTTCTCACTCCATCACCCTGTGCCAATTACTGCTCTTTAGCAGATTTAGGCTCTGCTCTGTTCAATGCATTTGGAAGGCAAAATAAGGGGGACAATGCCCTGCGTGGATAGATCTCTAACTTGAGGGACCTCAGAGAGAAGCCAGCAGAGTAAGTCTCATACTCAGAGTATGAGAATTCATGGCTCTGCTTATAGACTCTGTCTACAAGAGAGGCTGACCTGGTTAAATGCAGATTTTTCCTTATTGCAGGCCTGTTTTTTCTCCTTTGGGGTCTTGTAAATCTAGACATGCTGTTTCTGTTAAGAAATATTGAAGTCAGACACCTTCTCTACCAGCATTGACTTGCTGAGAAAATTGTAGCTTGAACTAGAAGGAAAGACCCTTTGTCAAAACCTGGAAGAAAATGAGAGGGATGCTGGCAAAATGGAGCTGCTACCTAGCAAAAAAAAAAAAAAAAGCCATAAACTGTCAAAGTCTGGGGCCATGGGCAGGCATTCTGTGCTAACATTTTCTAGCTATGTCCTTGCCATGGAATTCAAAGGGGTTCCTTAACAGTTTCTAGTTAAGTAGGAGCTAAGGCACTCTGCTCTCCTACTCATTAGGTTATGGTGGAAGGGCTATGAACTTGGGTGTTTGACTCTGTATTAATTGGCACTGTGAACTCTCACAGCTTTGTCCCTGCTGAGTTGATTTCTGAACCTCAGACCAGGAGGGAAAAGCAGGCTCAGTTCAGCCAGTGCTTGCACTGCAAGGCTTACATGAGCATGTCAGGAAGAAGGAGCCTGTGTCTGCTGTTTGTTTTCTCTGCAGTAGCCTTTTTGGAGGGCTATAGGAACTCCTGGGCATCTGAAATGCTCCTCAGCACAAAGCTCTACAATAGGACATAAAAAGGAGTTATTGGTACCATAGAAGAAGCACAAATCTACTTATAAATCCACTTCAACACAAAGCAACCATAGAAGTGGTTTATCCTACTAAATTTGCCCTACAATACCCATAGTACATTTATGAATGATTCCTTTCACTCTGTTACGGTGTGGTAAGAAACAGCTGGGGTGATGGCAATATGTCGATCTGCTGGTGTTGCTCCAGTATTTTCATGTGTAAGTAGGGAAAGATTCAGGTCCCTATTAATTTGCTTGCATATGTCATTTTATGGGAGCAGCTCATAAAGTGAGATTCTTCACAAGTCTGAAACCTCAGAACCCTGAGAGATCAGAGGGATATTTTGTATGGAACCAAGCAGCTATGGAGACAGAAATCCATACACAAAGGGTTTAAAGCACTTTCCTTGTACTGTAGCTAATGAACAGGAGAGCAAGCAGAAGGAAGATCGATCGGAGATCATGCCTATGCTAAACCAGGTGCTGATAGGAAACAGCATAAATTGCCTCTCAAATTTCCATAGCAAAGATAGAGATTAATATTATAAATCAATTTTGTATTAAGTTACAGCACCTAGTGTGGTCATATGGAATATTATTAATGTGCCTATTGTCTTGTGGGGTTGTTTCTTTTCAGGTATATTTGTATTTATGGTGGAGATAAGAGATCTAGTTTAGGATTAGGGTCCCACTGAGCAAGGTGGTGTATCAATAAGCAAAAACTCTGTTTTGGCTGGATAGTCCTGTTAGCCGAAACAGTACTTGGCACATTATGTGCTAACAACACTGCAATCATGTTATCTAGTCCTGTCTTAAGTCACTTAATGAGGTCAGAATAGCTTGAAGTCTGTGGACACAAAAGCACAATTCAATGTGATAGAGTAAAAATAGGTTAACACATGGAAGCTCATAGTAGGAGCTGCTTTAGCTAATGCATGTTGTCTACATTTTCTCTTTGTGTTACTTAACACCTTCCTGCAGTGTATGTTTAAATTCAAGCCAGTCCAAGACAAATGCATCCCATTATGCCTGAAGAGGTGAAACAAGGCCAATATAAATGCATAGTGTGTTATGAATTATGCTTTCTCAGTGACTTGCCAATATTTGGATTTGGCTGCTGCATTTGCTGCACGTTTGTAAGCCCATATTCTTAGAGGGTGCTGATACCTAAAACCAGAACATCTTTATAATTCAATACAAAAAGGAGAAATCTAAACATCTTTAGCTGAATAGGTCCAATACGTGAAGCTACTGTGACCTGGAATTTTTAAATGAAGAAAAAAAATAATATCTGATTAAACTGACAAAAAAACCCAAAAACAAACAACAATATAGAACTTTGTATTACATTACACACAAAAATTAAGTTGCATAACTTCAAATAACTTGAAATATGTGAAATGTTTTATTGTGGAAAAAACAGAATCTATTTAGATGTTTCAGGCACTTTGTGTTTGGTGTTTTCCTCAATAAAACATCTTTAGCCTTACTGAGTAGAAAACTTGCAACCCTGTCTGCCTCGGCATAAAGATATGTTATAGAGGGCTGCAGAACACCAGAGTGCTTTTATTTCAGTATTTAATGTAAAGACTTCTTTTCCCAGATAGAAAAAAACCTTTGATTTCCTAACAAAGGTGTCAGATGATCTGAGAACTAGTGGGTGTGTTTGTAATCGTGTTTACAGGTGGAACAATTCTGTTAGCCAAACTGGATGAAGGGGAAGTGAAAGACCTTCTTAATCCCCTCACACCTATTCCCACCAAGGAAAGAGAGTGAAAAACTAATTTCCTCATCTCCCTCCCACTCAGCCTCATGAAAATAATGGAGATAAAAAGGAAGAAAAAGATCAAAAGTTTCTGAAAAAGTATTACACTTTTGAATACCTGGGTTTATGGGTCATGCCAGAAATGCATGACCAGGCAGGTAAGGGACCACTGAATCTAGGATACCCTCAGAAGTCACAGCTTATTTTTTCTATTCCTCATCTCACAGTATGGAGCAAACCTTCTCCTTTGGCATTTCCATTCCGGCTTTTCCTTCCACAGGTCCCATCAGTCAGCATGTCTTTTTTGTCTAAGCACTCAAAACAACAGGAAAACCCTGCCCTGCTCACAGCCCCTGACCACTTCCCTCCTGCTCCCGTTTTGACCTAAAATCAAGAAAAATAGTATGCAAGATTAGCTTAAATTCAGCAACTGTGGGATGAAACTTCAGCTCTGTCAGGTATAAGTTTTGTCTTTTCTTTTTTTTTTTTTTAAATAATTATTCACCCTGATCTCTGCTGGGTTCAAAGACTAATAGTGCCCTGCACTGTGTCAGATTTGGGGCAGCTACCTGCATCTTCTTTTTGACATTGCCTGGGTTTTCAGAAGCACACAAGTACTGCTATGAAAACAGAAGTTTCTCTGCTGAGAATGCTAACAAAAATGGATCCCTCCCAGCTTTTTATAAAGAGAATTGTATTTTTTTTCAACAAGCAGTGAAAAAAGAAGTGTCTTAGATGAAGATGGGAATACTTCAGACCACCCAGGAACTGCAATTTATTTCTTCCCTGTTACTCTCCACTCTATGGAGTAATCCTTTGACTTTATCTTCCATCATGCACCTCAGGGCAAGCCAATGTACTTTTATTGTAGTGACCCCTTCTGAAACAGCATCATGATATGCAAAGATCAGAGGTTCTGCTTAATCCTCTGAGGAGGACAGGCACAGCTTAACACCTGATGGCAGTACTGTGCCTGTCTCAGACGGAAGTCTTAGTGTTCCTCTGTATTTGGTTCTTCAATAAAAAAAAGTGATTCTCTGACAAACAGAAACTTAATTTAAAATTTTTAATTCTAAATCCTAGCTTTCAATGAGAAATTTTTAGGACAGAATATTTTTTATGCTTTATACATTTTTGAATATGCTTGTGATTGCAAGCCAGCTTTCTTCAGGGATGTACACTGGATCTGCTCCCCACCAGGATAGCCACTTGAGCATTTGACTTAGATTTTTTTTATAAATTAAGCCATGATACCAAACTATTTTATACCATCTATGTTCTATCCAAGAAGTTATATATACTTATATTTCATATAAAGTACACTATCACCTTTAGAGTCAGCCAGTCTAAGGCTTCTATGCCCCTGGGTGGGAAGTCCTGCCTCCCCTCCACCAGTTTATTTTCCTTTGCTGTGGTTTACCAGGGGATTAGCTTGGGGTTCAGCTGCAGACATCCTGGAAAGAAGGATTCCTTTTCGATCAGAACAGTGGTTCTCCAATGCAAAAACATGTGGTTGAAGGTGAACATAAGGGTGAAACTTCTGTTTTAACAGTAGCACTGTCATAGGTGAGCTTTAGCAGACTGCAGTGCTGCGTTGTCAGGGTAATACAGGCAGATGATGTGTGGTTGCTGTGTGTGACAATATGTCAGTGTTTTGCACAAGTGTGTAGCTGTAATATTGTTGAACTTCTTATTCAACCTCTCCTTCCTTTCTGAGAATCTCTCCTTCCACCTCATGTGTGTTGTTTTAATGGAATGAAATAGGATTTAAGGGAATTGGGCTGGTCGTCTGTGCTCACCTGACATATTTCCTGACAGCTCAGTTCTACATTACCCACTGAAGGTAGTTTGTGCACCAAGAAGTTTTAGTATGAAACAGAGGTTTGTAAGGGGTTGTCATGAGAGATTTCTGCAGAAACTACTGTCGTTATTTGCAGCAAGGTTGAAGATCCAACGAGATTTGTCAGAAATCCTGCCTTTGAAAATGGTGTGCTGTGTCTGGAAATGGAGAGGTGTAGCTACTACAAAAGTTTGAAAATCCAGATGCTGCTTTTAAAATGCTTTAAAGATTAGAAGTCCAAGAAGAGCACATATAAGATTAGAGAACAGCGCAATATATAGGCCTAATTCTTACTTTTCAGATTCTAAATGCTGTTGTAAAATGTTATTTCACAAGTAAAGGAAATTCATGATTCACTTTGGCATTACACAAACAGAATCTCCAGCAAAAGAATGGAAAAGGCAGAGGTTATGTTAAACCTGGAAGTGGGAGGAGGACTGAATGGGTAAGGCTGGTGCTCAGGCCCAGGTTCAGGAGCTTCCAGTGGGGCTGGTAACAACTCAGTGAAGATCAGAAAAGACCTACCTATCCAAAGAAATTACATCCTAGCTATGAAAAGTAATAATAATTACACCAGAGGAAAGGTCTCTGATGAAGCAGTAATAACTATCTTTCTGTTTCCCAGCTGCTCATCTCCACAAAACAGGTAGAAAGTACAAATACTGTGTCCAGTTTACTTCTCTGTGGGGAAGGTAGAACAGCAAAGGGCAGGTCCTTTGAAGGGGACAGGGAACAAAACTTGTGATCTTCAACTGGAGCAAATCAAACATTATAGGAAACAACAAATTTCGAGGTGGCAAAGTCAGGGCTCAGAAGCACATATATTGCTTAGACACTTTCAAACTTTTCTTCAGTCATGAAGAGTAGTCATACACTTTTTTAAGGAAGGAAAGCTGAAACTCAGGAGTTGTTTTTGTAACAAGGAGTGATTGCATGTCAAATCCCCAGTTCCTCAGAGCACAGGGAGCCCTACCTGTGTGTTTTAAAATACATCCCTAAGGTGCTTTTGGTGTAACGTGTCCTCTATAAGACCTAAACAGATATTCCAGGAAGCCTGGCTGCAGCACCCCTGCAATGGTGCAGGAATTCCTGACACAATCCTGTGTGCCACAGACATCTCCCCACAAAGTGACTCAAGTTTCACGGTTGTCTAAAAGTTGGAATTCTTTTTTTCTGAACTTACAAAGTCAACTGCCCTTCTGCCTTGTGCTACTTTACAGCAAATAAACAGGACATGACTGGCTAAAAGTAAATAAATACGTTATAACTTAGAGAAAACACAGTTCTTAGCGACTGCTCTGGAGTTGACTTGCTTTTTCTCCCAAGGGCTGTCTCTACCCTGGGAGTCATCTTCCTCTGCCTCTTCCCCACTGAAATACATTTTGGGGTGTGCCCATAAACCATATCAAACCCTCATGTACTATTGCTGGCAAATTCCCTGTGAACAAACAATACTAACAGTGGATAATTTTAACCATGCATTAACAATAGGAGCTATTAGCAGAATTCAGTAACTGTTAAACTGTTCAAGCTGCTTCACTATGTGCTGACCTGAATACATTTTTTTCTAGGCAATTAAAATTCTGCTGCAGAAATGCTAGCTTTCAAGTATCCCACTTCACCATGATTTTTGTTTGACTCACTATGTAAGGTACAAATGAAACTACAACTGAAGTCTTTATATAACAGCCTTTGTAACACTATTAAAAATAAATACTATATAACATAAGTGTTAGCCATTTTCAGTTGAGGAATATGATCAGATCCACAGCTGAATGAACCTTTCAGAGAAGCTGTAATTATTTGGATTCATAATAACACATTGGGTTAACCTGTTCTCCTGTTTCTTGGTGTTTGTTTTCCATTCATGTTAAGAATTTTGGTTTCCCGCAATATTGGCAGAAGTAAAAAATCTTCAAAATTCCCATATGAATGGATGTTTCTGAGAAGATCTGCAGCAGACACATTTCCGTGACCATGGGAAAATCTCTCTGAAGTCTCTGCTCCTATGTGTGTGTATTTAGATGTCTGATCTAGGAGGGGTAATTTTGCCATATGACTTGAGCAGTGTTTCTGGTGCTGATGGTATTGGTTATTTTTTCTAAGTTAATAAAAACTGAAGAAATACAGCAGATTTGCAACTTGTGGCTGTTAACTCCCTGTCCTGTTGTTCACCAAGATAAACTAAAAATGTATTTCTTGAAGTTACAAAAGTACAAAGACCAACAAAAAACTCTAAAATCACAGATTAATACTATTTTTGCTTGACCTGTGAATTGAAGTTGACAATGCAGCCTAAGTGACCAATTTCTTACCACAGGGATTGAAGAGGGAGTAGCTGAGGGTATAAACTAAGTGAATAATAGCTTGGAAACAAACTATGATTTAAGATATAATTGCATCAAAGTTTCTTCATATAGCGCTGCTGAGCTTGGGAAGCATTTTTTTCTCCCCAAGAAGGAATGTCTCCCAGGGTTTCCCTGGGACAATGTGGCTCACACAGAATCACAGAATCAAAGAATGTTAGGAGTTGGAAGGGACCTCAAAAGATCATCTAGTCCAACCCCCCTGCCAGAGCAGGACAACCTAGAGCAGGGTACACAGGAACGCATCCAGGCGGGTTTTGAATGTCTCCAGAAAAGGAGACTCCACAACATCTCTGGGCAGCCTGTCCCAGTGCTCTGTCACTCTCACAGTGAAAAATTCTTCCTTATGTTCACCTGGAACCTCCAAACTGGAGAACTACAGAACTTTGGTGCACAGATCTGCCTTCAGTTCTGTAATTAAACGGGAACTAATCAATCAATCAACCAATCATGGAGGTGCCTATGGATGTGTCTAAATTTCCTAAGACACAATATTTTTTCAGTGTTGCTGCCCTGTGGAGTTGCAGAAGGGAGGAATAAGAATGAACAAAGACATTTTCCTTGTGTGTATTTTGTGAGCGTGTGACTCAGAGGGTGCGCACAGGTGATGCAGCTGGTGTCTGCTCAGTCAGCTCCGGAAATAAACATTGTTATTTGATTGAATGGTGGCAGTGCCTGGCCCTCCCTGCCATGGATTAGAACTCCGTTGTGCTGGCTGCTACACAAATACCAAAAAAATGACATTCCTTGCCTCAAGAGCTGCTTTTGCAAATAATAGCAGATAGGTGCCAGTTATCTCTCTTATGATTCAAAGCAATTCCACCCTTTGCCAGTTCTCTCCCCTCACACGTTTGTTGGGACCTTCATGGAACTTCATACACTAGAATTTTGGAAAATGCTCTAAGCATGCGAAGTAGCTAAATAAATGAATTTCTTTGCAGTCAACTAATCTCAACTGCAAAAAGCTTTTTGAAAACATTCATCAAGTCTTCAGACCAAGTGTTGCACGCAGATACAGGCACCCAGTTCATCTCTGGAAGCTGTGGGTGTGAGCAGCAGTTCATGGCACTTTCTGAAGAATTTCAAGGGGAAATATAACAAACGGTCCAAGTATTCATACCAAGAGCTTTGTTTCCAGTTTTGCTGCAATAACAATTAGCAGCCAGTTGGCTTTTGGCCATTGAAAATTATATAGCCAACTGGCAAAAAGTATCATTTTTTCCTGGCTTTATGCTTGCAAGCTGGGTGGCATAGGAGGATTTTGTGAGTGTATGTAACACTAACCTCTGCAGAATAATGCACTAACTAGTCAAAAGTCCTTTCTTCATACAGCCAAAGGCTAATTGCCAACCAGCTTCACTGACCTTCATCAACACTGATCTTTGTTAAACAGTGACATTTGCCAGTGTTTAATCTTCGTATTCCACTTTTTGCCTGCTTCTGTCATGTTCACTTTCTCTCTTCTAACATTCTTTCATTCCATGTATATGCACAAAACTCTTCCGGTTTAGGAAAAATGATTGCAGATAGCTACAAGCCTCCAGCACCATGTTACGTTTTAAGGGTAATCTCTTCATGATGCTCACCGATGTGTGCTCCAGGAGATACTCAGATAACCCACTGGACCACACAAGAGCCCTAGATTGACTACCTAGAGCTGAAAAGTGCCCACAGCTGCATATTTCCACCTCTAAGACTACCAGGTCCCCAGCAAAAATGGTTCAATTGCAGCTGCCTCCTTTGCAGGTCCTCTTTTTGTACCTGTTTGTCCAGATTTCTCCACTCCAGGAGGCGAAGCTGCCTCATTAACAAGCTGACAGGTTTCAATCCATCGTCCTCTGTTTCAGCCTGAAAGCTGAAAATATATAACATGCAAATAGTGGTTTACGGAATTATAATTGCAAATATTTCTGCTTTGTTTTCATCTCAAGAAGTAGAAGTTTGGAATGAAAGGAGAGCAGATGCTTGCCAATGTGTGAAGTTTTATGGGCTTATGTCCCAAAATTATAGGAACTAAGTCAGTCAGTCAGGAGCTACATTGGTGCTTTGAATGCTGCTTAAAAACAAAGAAATTTTTAAATAGAAAATAAATAGGTTTTTTAGTAAATAGCTAGTATTAGAATAGATAATATAAAAATTGGTGCAATTAACATCCCTGTAAAATGAAGAAGCGACAGACATGAAAATGGTATGATATTCATACCTTAGTAGAAGTGTGTTAATTTGCATGTCGGTGTAAAAATGCAGTCAAAGTTTTGTGAAGTCAAACACTTGAAAATGAAGAGAATCAGGTTGCCCATGACCTTGTGAAATGTTCTCTAACTTTTTCTGTTCACTTAACTACAATAATAGCCCAGAGCTAGTTTCAGCAGTTCCTGAGGCAGACTGAGTTGTCAGCTCCCCCGCTTTCATCCCAATCTTTTTTCGTTTGAATTCCCACGCTCACGTATTCAAACACAGTGGGAGAATTTCAGCTGTCCTTTTTCCCCTCCTATTGAACGTGGACAAAATTTTTGAAGTTGGAACCCAAAACTCTCAAGAAAAATTTTAAAACATCCAAGTTCATTATTTCAAACCATCTTTTTACTTATAAGGCAGGTTTTTGAGGCACAGCTTATACCTTTTTAAGATAAGTATCGCTTTGAACACTAGGAAAATTAGATACTAAATCCAGTGGACATTATGCGGGCACCAAAATAAAAGTGATGATTTTTCACACTGATTTTTCAGTGTGGTGATAATCTGCAGCTTCCATTAACTCAGTAAGTTTATAAAAGAAGTCTGAAGCTATGTTTTTGTTTTAATGGAATACAGGTTGGTACCTTGATATAGCAAGGAACATTAAATCTATTTAATTCTGAGACTTTTTAAATACTGAGATATCAAGATAGCTAGCTGGAGATCAGTAACCTTGTGAAATAGACCTAGTATTTACAGAGAGGGCATATATGGTAAGGTCAAGATGGGAACTCAAATCCCCTGAGGCACTAAACAAGGCTGCTTGCTATCAATTTAAACTAAAAATTCTATGCCTTTGTCACCAGCCCATGAGATGAAGCTTTGCAAACTGCCAAGTCAAAGCTTTTCAAACAAGCAACAGGTTAAGTTCAGAGGAACATAAATGATCTTTATTTTAAATGTCTGATAGCTTCCATAACCTCAGAATAACTTAGCTTGCATTCTGGGATCACTTTTCTGCAAGGGGGCAAAGTTGCAAGCAGTATAAATTAAAAGCGGTAAAAATATTTATTGGCAACCTAAGTTTTTAGGAGCACAATTTTATATGTCTCTGATTGCATAGCTTCAGCATAAATGGGGTAATATTAATACCACAAGAAGGTCTGTTTACATGCTGCTCCAAGAATTTTCTTGCAAAGGAAAAAAGCCTTGCCTTTGCCATTATTCTTTGTGACCACAAATCTTGGTTAGCTTAAAAAAATTAAGTTTCTTTTTATGTTTATATGATTCTATTTTTTCAGTTGTGGAGATAAAAGATAATTATTTTGAACATCTGATAAAGCTGTTTATTAGGATAATCATGTTACTATTTTTTGTCTATAAAATACATCCTACCTGAGCTTTCTTCACTGTGGAGGAACAGCACTTATCCTGTGTTACTGTGCTCAGAGTGTGGTTGTAGAGCTCCTCTCAGCAGAAAAGACATAGGGATGTCTCCTGTTTGGACACAAACATTAATTGTTGAGTCAAAAGACGTTAGTACATATTTAGGACAAAAGGTTGTGACAGATCTAGGAGAGAGAAGACAGAGCGAACAGCTGAGGAGAGGAAGAAAAAAGTGGGGTAAATGCAGAAAGGAAGAACAGAAGCTTATGTAGCTGGAGAAAATCTGGAGTGGAGAGGATAAAATACCAGTGTCTGTGAAACATCAGCTGAGAAAGTCTTTGGAGGAAATGTCTTTGAGATCAGCCCGCTTTGTGTTTATGCAGTGTCTACAGTGAGATTATACAGCTTCAGCTAGATTGTAGTATTGCCTTTGTGCAGATGGAGGCAGAGAAGGAAAAGATGAGAAACTGGGGCTGTATTGTCAGAATAGATACTCCATGAAGTCCCAGCCAACTCAAAATCCATCACTCCTTGTCCTCAATGTCTCATGGTGAGCCAGGGAAGAAACAGAAATGGCTGAGATACTTTCTTGGTTTTTAGAGTCCCTGTGTTACTGAAATAAGGACAGGGAAAGGGACACTACTTAAGAAACAAAAAATATTGGTTGGAAGCTTGTAAGCAATGCTGTTTTTTTGGAGGAGAAGAGATTTATAAATGATTGAGGTTTCTGAAGGTGTTGGGAGTAATTCAGCCTGTGGGCAGAGGGCTGATGCTTTGCTTATGGTTCTTCTTGGCTGTGTCATGGCCAAGAAGTGGTATGATCGATTTTTCTGAGCAGTGAACCCAGCACTACCCAGGGTTGGGCTGATGGGAACAGGACAATGGTGATATCCTCTCACATGCAGCTGTCAGGGAGGGGAGGTGGTAGGAAGCTGAAACTTCTGAACCACAGGATGATGAAAAGCCTTAAGCTATGTCTGACCTGGCTGCCAGTACCTTTGCTGGTGAGAATAAAGCCCAGGTGTTCAAGAAATGATGCTGTGTGTCTATCCAGCTGGTTTTATGTTATAACAGCCATTTACTTCACTTCAGTTTTAAGTTTTTTAGTTGTGAGATTGCACAGCAAAGAGTGGTGAAGGAAGGGTGGTAGTTTTGACCAGTGAAGTTAACCTGTCAATATTCATACGCAGACAAACTAGTGTTTTCTATTGCTCACAAAAAAAAGATATATCTATGATACAGTTAATTTCAGGTTGTCTTAACGTGATCTACATGGATTTTTCTTAACATTTAGAAAGAAAAAGTAATCATGTTTTGTTTTGATCAAGATAACTCAATGGCCTTGAATTTTGGAAACAATATATATTCGACCACACAAACTAATAAGGCACCAGAGTTTTAGCAGACATCATAAAACATAAAATTAGATGGAAAATTGCCTTAAGCCCCTGTAAATTAAAATTGCTCTTTTTATAGCAAAAATGAGCCTTATATAGCAACAAACAATTTTGTGATCTTCATTTAACTAGCCAATTTCATATGGCAAAGAGTATTTATTCATCCTGGCAAACAGTATTTATTCATCCTGCTCCAGTGACCTAACCAGCAATTTACAATGTGATGCTTTGCATATTTTCACAGCATTGTAAAAAAATGAGGTTCTGTAGATTTATTTGATCCCTGTTGAAAAATTATTTTTTTACCTCGTCCTAACCAGTGTAAACTGGAAATTGTTCTTAATGTAATTCTCTTGCTTACCATCCACTCATTAATCAGTAAACTAATTAGAGCCAGTTTGCTTACTCTAATTTGAAAAAGTGAAAGTAACATATGTTGACAGTTAGTTTGGATTTTTTTTGTTAACAAGCACACAAGTTTTTATAATGAAATAGTATTTGATACTGATACAGAAGAACATGGACTAATAAATTGCAACAGGCTGGGAAAATGCAGTATGTTAATCACTATGGGAATAATAACATAGATCATTTAGTACTCTAGTTTTTCTGTTGATGATTTTCCATTTTAGCTATTTTTATACGGTATTACAGTGACTTGATTTGGAACTTCTCAAACACACGTCAATACAAGTTTTCAGCATTTTGCAAGTATGTACAGGCCCAGTGCAATTTCTGAGACTGAATTACAAGAAAAATATTATGCATCTAGGCTCCATTTCAAAAACTTCTGTTGTCTTGGCTTTTAAAAAATGTCAATATGTATAAAAGGGTGCCAGCTGACAGCCTGCAAAGCTCTTGGTGAAAGCTTGATCTGAAGCCCACCCAGATAATTTCTGGTCTTTGCTCTGAGCTGCTTCATCTTTGGAGCAGATGACTGGGGGCAGCGGCACCAACACCCCCATCTGAGTCACCTGTGAGCTGGAGACTGACCTTTACCCAGCTGGGTGGGAGTTTGGTTGTAGTACAGGTGTCCCAAGATGTGCAGTCTTCAGTCTAGTAAATACAAGTACCAACAACAGCGGTGACTTCTCTCAGTGAAACCACCAGTCCCTCTAAAGATCTGAATTATGTACTCCATGCCCAGTGTCCCGTCCATGCCCACAAGCTGTAACTGCACCCAGACAGAAAATATAAACCAACAGAACTGGGAAACAAACATTTAGATCTTCAAATTGTCTTTTAGCACAAATTCTGTGTTCCTTATAACTCCATTTTGAATCACTATGCCAAGTGGTAGAGGAAAAGCCGAGATGCTCTTGAGCGCACCAGCTTCTTAGCTGTTCTAATAATGGTTATTACCTCTCTCTAAAAGACATTGCTTATATCCTCAGACCGTCAGAGCTGCACCACTGTGCTGTTTGTTGGTATGATTTATTTTGAAGAAAAAAGTGTAAAAATATAAAATCTCTAAAGGTAACCTCTATTTGGAGAAAACATTAAATTGTCTTTTCATCTTAGAAGACTAATTTTTCAATGCAGAGATTTTTCCATTATTTTACACTGAAGTTACTTCTCTCTGTTGACCTTATGTGAGAAGAGACGTCCCATCCCAGACGTGGACACTGAACTGAGTTATCACCCCTTGTTACAACTGCTCTGTGCTCATCTGGGTGTGAGAGTAGGGTGAATGGAGGCAGGTCCTGTGGTTTAAAGTACTTCTTCAAGCTGAGCTGGCCTTTTGACTCCTGTCCATGACATGCAGGGTAGCATGCATGTGGAGGGGATCTCCATGACCAGGTTCACTTCTTTCTTGTGCCTAGTACTCATGCTCTGAACTCTGACATGCTGCAGAAGTGGTTAGTCATGGGCCCCACTGAAGTAAGAAAGACAAACAGAACAAAAGTTCTCCAGATAAGTATTTTCCAAGAAATGAGGCAACATCTCCAAGATGAAAGTCCCAAGTCAAATCCCAAGACAAGTCCCATCTCCAAGAAGAATGCAAGTGTTTTAAGGTTTTGCTTCTAAATGAACAACTGAACAGAGACATCTCAAGCAGCCTCACATCAAATGTGAGATAGCTAACATGTTCATGACAGTCTCTTCTGCCTGGACTTGATGTCTTACTTGAGTAAGAGGAATAAGGCCATGGAGAAGTGACTTCAGGGGCTCTCACTCTGTGTGCATCACACCCAATGCTGCCTAGCAGGTAAGCAAAGGGGACTAAGAAAGAAGGAGGTACAAGACCCACTTTTTGGACTTACTTGGGCAAGAGACTAAGCTCTTCTAAAGCAATAAAGCAACTAGGGCTTCTCCTTGACAAAGCAGCTGAGTTGCTGCTCACACTGAGCCCTTTCTGCTTTATCCAGGAGACTTGTGTGGAGTAACAGACGGGGCATTGGGATAGATCCTTAAAAATACGAAACTCCATCTCACTGTATGTTAAAAAAATGGGGCTGTAACCACTGGACAGACTAGGCACAGGATAAGACATGAGGTGGAGGTATTAACATGTTACTAAGTTAATGATGGGATTAATTATTCAGCAGAGGTACTGAATTGTGCCAGTAGATTACCAATTAAAATCATAAAATCACGGTGTGGTTTGCATGTCCAACTTTCAGAAAACACTCCTTCAACAGCAGACCTACAAGGTGATGTGCTACTACGTGAGTGGTCTTGATGTTGTTACAGGCTGGATGGGGGGAGTTACCAGGAGGAGAGTGAGCCAGACACCAAGGATCTGTTGAGAACAGTTCATGAAAATCCTTGAGGATTCCTGGATTTCTTGCCACATGGTCTTGACTAGATTTGATACAGGGCTTTCCCCAACTTTAAAGATTTTGAGAAGAGAGGAAATACTGTAACTACAAATGTATGTATATGTATATGTATATGTAATTGTTTTCCCTGATTTCATTGATATATATAAAATTTCCAAAGTTTTAATAGAAAAAATATTAAAACCTCCTTATAAAAAACACTCTTGGGCAAACAAGTAATGTTAGCTTTAGCGGCAAATATTTGGGTTTATATTCATAGAATCATAGAATGTGCTGAGTTGGAAGGGACCCATCAGGATCATCGAGCCCAACTCCCGTCCCTGCACAGGACACCCCAAGAGTCACACCATGTGCATGAGAGCATCATCCAAATGCTTCTTGAACTCAGGCAGGCTTGGTCCTGTGACCACTGCCCAGGGGAGCCTCTTCCAAGTGCTTGACCACTGTCAGGGTGAAAAACCTTTTCCTGATATCTAACCTAAACCTCCTCCATCTTCCTGTCATTTCCCTGAGTCCTGTCATTAGTTCCAAGAGCAAAGAGATCGTTACCTGCCCCTTCTATTCCCCTCACAAGGAAGCTGTAGACCATAATGAGGTCACCCCCCAGCCTCCTCTTCTTCAAGCTGAACAATGCAAATGACCTCAGCTGTTTCTCATAAGACATCCCCTCCACACCCTTCACCATCCTTGTGGCCCTGTTCTGGACGCTCTCCAGTAGTTTGACGTCTTTTTTATATTGCGGTGCCCAAAACTGCATGTGGTACTCGAGGTGAGGCTGCACCACTGCGGAGTAGAGTGGGACAATCACCTCCCTTGACCAACTGGCCACACTGTGCTTGATGCACCCCAGAACATGGTTGGCCTTCCTGGCTGCCAGGGCACACTGCTGGCTTACATTCAGTTTGCCATCAACCAGTTCCTAGTTCCCTAGTCTGTACATACCCCCAGGGTT
Organism: Aegotheles bennettii; assembly: GCA_013398125.1. Taxonomy (NCBI): domain Eukaryota; kingdom Metazoa; phylum Chordata; class Aves; order Caprimulgiformes; family Aegothelidae; genus Aegotheles; species Aegotheles bennettii. The sequence goes on along the minus strand of VZRW01010258.1, from coordinate 381,535 downwards.
GGCATGTCCGCAGGGCAGAATCTGGCACTTGTCATTGTTGAACTTCATGTGGTTGGAGATTGTCTTTCTCTCTAATTTGTCAAGGTCCCTGTGCAGGGCCTGGCTGTCCTCGAGGGAGTCAACAGCTCCTCACAATTTATTATCATCTGCAAACTTGCTTAGAGTTCTTTTAAGTCCTTTGTCCAAGTCATTGATGAAGATATTGAAGAGCACTGGGCCTAGGATGGAGCCTTGCAGGTCCCCAGTAGTGACCGGTCACCAGCCTGATGTTACCACATTCACCATCACTCTTTGTACCTGACCTGTGAGCCAGTTGCTCATCCAACGTGTAACCCGGTTGTCCAGAATACAGCTGGACAAAAACATCAGCTGATGTTTCTCAGACACTGCTGTTTTATCCTCTCCACTCCAGATTTTGTCTAGCAAGATACTGTGAGAGACAATATCAAAAGCTTTGCTGAAGTCCAAGTATTGAAAACTACTTTCTGATTAGTCAATTTTGTGCAATAAGCAGTAAGCTAAAGATGTGTGAGACAAATTTCTATTGAAAATCCCTATTGTTTTGAGTAAAATGGAAGTTATATTTTAAAAATACATTTTTCAAAAACTGGAAACTTGCATTTAACATTTGTTTTAAAGCAACTGAAACATATTAGTTCATAATTTTCATCTTTGTTGTAAAACTCTTGGATGCTGTCTAGAGAAGGCCTGGAATTGGCAGAGAGATGCAGGAGGAAAAGGAGACACTTGCTAGAGAAAGGGAGGAGAAAAAACCCTTTGAATCCAGACTGAAGGCTTCATCAGAAAAATGTGGGTTTTTTTTCCTCCTGGAGTATTTGAACAACTTAATTTTGACAAGCAGCCACTAGAGGTCAGCTGTGGTTTTAATATAACAAAATTATTTTGATGTTCCATTCTATTTTAGCCTATTTTTGTGTACCTCTAATTTTTTTTTTAATCACAAATAAAATAATATCTGGACTTTTCTTTTGAAAATAAATCCAAGAGCCTACCATGTGATGGAAATGATAGTTAACAGGAAAATATAGCAGTAAAAAGAGGCACTTCTACAGAGATTGTTTTCTACATTACAGTTGAAAATCTTCGCAGCTGTATGGTACACTGATGTAACTATGAGATCAGCTGGCAGATATTAGCATAGATCTATTCACTTCAAATAAATGTCAGTAGTTCAAACTATGATGTGCAACATCAGTTTACTCTCTGCCAAGGGTTTAGGTCTATTTGAAAGTGGTCTGAATTTGTAACAAATTTTCAAATTTCAAATCTTTACATCCTTACTGTAATTTTTTTTATGTTAGATTTGACATTTTGAACGACCAGGGCATGTTTGAATGTTTTAGGGCTTTCAGTTCAAATGAGATAAACTAATCTCTTCTCCTGCATTTCAAAGTTCAAGTGATTTCTTAACTGTTTCACAGGAATCCACAAACTGCTCACCCCCCCCACCCCCCCCCCCCCCCCCC
>VZRW01010258.1:322006-377880 GCA_013398125.1 Aegotheles bennettii | reverse complement strand
CTTGATATGCCTAGAGATAGTGCCAAGAACAAGTTGTTCCATCACCTTTCCAGGGATGGAGGTGAGGCTGACCGGTCTAGAGTTACCCGGGTCCTCCTTCTTGCCCTTCTTGTAGACTGGAGTGACATTTGCTATCCTCCAGTCCTCAGGCACCTCTCCTGTTGCCCATGACTTACCAAAGATGATGGAGAGTGGCTTAGCAATGACCTCTGCTAGCTCCCTCAGCACCCTTGGGTGCATTCCATCCGGACCCATCGATTTATGGATGTCCAGATTACTCAACTGATCCCTAACCCAATCCTCATCTACCAAGGCAATCTCCTCCTTTATCCTGACTTCTTCTGGGGCTATAGGGATCAGGGGCTCCTGGCGAAAGCCTGCAGGAGTAAAGACAGAGGCAAAGAAGGCATTCAGCACCTCTGCCTTCTTTATATCCTCTGTCTCTAGGGCACTAATGTTTTACCATCTTTTCTACTTTTAGTTCCATCTCTTGGCTGGGCTGGAAGCCCAAGTGCATGCACCCTGCATTTATGCAACACTAACTCTGAGCGCAAGCAAACCTTGTAGCTGTCTTCAAAGGAGTCCAGCTGAAGAGAGCTTTCCTGAGCTGGGAATGGAGGGGAGAGTGGGAGAGAGTGCTCCTGTCCTGCCTCTACCAGCTGTGTATGGTGGCAGTGCTGGTCAGCTGAAGAACCAGAGTCAGACCCCAGAAGTGGAGGAAGAGCCACTGACCTGAGATTTTGGAGCAAAGCAAGCTCTCACCCACCCTGTTCAGTGAAACAGGACTCTGTGTATATTCTTTTTAGATGAAATTACTCCAATAACCCACTTGATTTATAGTCCCTTACTTCTTACACTAATTGAAACTACTTTATGAACCCTCAGATGCTGGCTCGATGACTGGGAAAGGGGAAACACCAATACAACAATAATGATCATGAAATGAAAAGTTCATCAGCAGGAACAATCCTGCACCACTTTTATGAGCAAAATGTTTAATATAAGAAGTGAAATTAACAGTACAATTGATTTTATGTCTCAGAATCATGAAGGCAGAACAGAAAGAAAAGGTCTGGGAAAGAAAATTAACCATTTGAGTTCCTGCCTTCTCTGTACTCTTGTGTACAATACTGCATCCAAAGGCAAGACACTAGACTAGATTCAATATCCCTTAACTCTTTTATGATACTGTTTTTGTGATAAAAATTCAGGCCTGTGACTGTAGTGGTGCTTCAGGTATGTATGTAACATGTTTTCCAGCCACATCCCTGGGATTCATACTGAATCTTAAGAAGAAATGGGACTCCGTTCACTCCAGACATATGGTAAAATGTATGGTAAAATCATGTGGTAAGTAGTGTGTTATTGCCATTTGGTCAGCAGCAGCTTCACCGGATAAAAGCTCATGGGCTAGATTGTCCCTAGCCTTGGTTAAAGTGCATCTGTTCAAAGGGATCCTGGCACAATTATGTTAGTTCCACTGCAGCATGTGTTGGAAAAGTACAGGTTGGAGGAAAAAGTAAGATATGGATTGTCTTTTAACTGACAAATTTGGTAGGATCTACAGCATAATCCATTGTAGCAAATGCTTTTTAGTCAACTCCTGTCTGACCTTTTTTGCCACTTTTTCCCAAGCTTCTAGGAGCTGAGGTTTCCCATGCCAGAACTGATTTCCACTCATACTGTCCCCTCCAATCTCTGCTCTGACTTGTTTTCCCATTCACATTTGACACAGTTGTGATGCAAAGTGAAAGGTATGTGGATTTATTTGCCTCCAGAATAATCACCCTGATGCTCATTATCAAAACAGATGTTCATCCTAGACCTGAAATGTCTGTCTTCTGCTTAATGATATCGCATGGCAGAGCCAGTATTACACAGCAACTCATCTTTAGGTGCACATTTGCAGCAGACTGATTAAGACACACTGCAAACTATCCTCCTACACAAGTACTGAACTGATGCAGCTTAATTTCCCAGTGAACCTACCAAGGGCAGCTTGGATTTCTCTCAGATCACAGCTCTCCTTTCTTCATTCATTCATTTTTGCATTTCTTTTAGCTTTGAAGAGATGATGACGGGAGTATTACAAATACCTGGCACACAGAGAGTGGAGTGGGTTTTGTGGAGAAGTTCAGAGAAATTGAGGACATTCAGAGAGAAACAATTAATAAAACAGGATTAGGCTCCGCAAATTCAGTTGTTTCTTGAAACTGTTTCAAGCAAAAATAATATCCTCATCATTTACTGCTACAGAGTGGGAGAAAGAAGAGCTCACACAGAACAATGGCTCATGCAGTATATTTAATACCCAAGAAAAAAGCAGAAGTCTGTATTAAGACATGTTGCAGAATACTGTCTCACTGATGACTAGTGGCTGTTACAGTAATCCAGATCAAGAGTCCAAACTCACGCATAAGAAATGACACTGATCCAATTTTCTGACAGATAATTCAATTTAAGATGTCTTCATTTTTAAGACCTGACTAATAAATTAGTTCAATTAACATCTGGTGCTTTTCAGGTAATGTATGTGGGATGAGTTGTCCACAGGCAACTTTATTATTCTTTTCAGTGGAATAAAGACGAGAACCTCAAACTGCATGACTTCCTGATTACACACTTTTTTTCTTTCTCTGAACTAGAGCACAGAAGGGCTATTTGGACTCTCTTGCTGTTGGTAATGGTTAGATCATGTGATCACGGAGCAGAAGCCATCTTATCTGACATAAACTTTTTTACTGTGCAGGTAACTGAGCAGCAGCCGAGGTTGCTCAGGGAGGTTGTGGAGTCCCATTCTTGGAAGTATTCAAAAGCCAATGCATGGTCCTGGACAACTGGCTCTAGGTGGCCCTGCTTGGGCAGAGGTATTGAATGTGATAATCTTCAGAGGTTCCTTCCAAGCTCAGCCAGTCTTTGATTCTTATCTTGTTACACAGGTGATCCACAGTATCTACAATTTAATAGGAGGCCAATACCCAGGTCTGTAAACTCTTCTACCATATAACCTTCTCCACCCTTTCAAAGGAAATTAATTTATCTCTGCAAATAGCCTCTCATTTCATCATCCTTATTCACACAGGGCTAGTCTCACAGATTGGTCTAAGGGAAAATAGTTTCTTCATAAATAGTAAAATGTGCTGTATATGAAGTACACTTTTAAAAGGGTTTATTTTACTAAATACATTCTTTTTACTTTTATGGGCTATTTAAGGGGAATGAATATTTATAGGGGCATGGATTCTGTTGCCACAGCAGAGATATTATTGTATAAAACCAGTTGCATCTGGGACCATATTTGGTAACTCTTATTCCCACCACCAAACATCTGCAGTTTTACCACTAGATAGCAGTATGTAGCAATGAATGCTGTCTCCAAAGATGGCTTGGAACAGCTGGGTAACTAAATACTTTGCACTCACCCAGGCTCAGGGGACAGACAGGGGAGAAATGGCAGAAGAAGAAAGCAGAGAAAATGTTTCCTTATTCTTTTTAAATCTCATCTGCTTTTCTCCTGTCACAATTTTTGATTCACAAATGTTGAATTACCTGCACTTGCTGAAAAATCAAGTGTTTTCAAAATCAAACCACAAGATGAAGGTGAAACAAAGATTCCTTTGTTTTCTGCTACAGAAGTGTGCACAGAGGTGTAGAAAGACTTTTCACGGCACCTCAACGCTTGTCCCAAAGGACACAGGAGAGTTAAAACTAGATACAATTTCTTACAACAGCTCGGTGAAGGAAAGGGTCAAAGCTGGAGGTGGGAGAAACTGCAAAGGCTGCTACTGCTGGTGGTGGCCCCTGCAGGCTGTGGCCATTGACAATACTGCCACTGTCTCACTCCATCATGTCCTTACATCCACCGTGTCCCTTCTTCACTGTTTCCTCTATGATAATCCATTAAAATCTGGTCCCTAGTGGAGACAATGGAGTTGTATTTTTAGAGAAATAGTGATTTGCAGCAGATGTGCATCTATCTTCATTTGTAGGTGATTAATTCATCTCACCTTGGCTAGGGACCAGGTTAGATTGATTGGTGGAATTTATTAGTGTAGCGAAAATTGAGCAGGGATTTGAATTCAAAACTAAGCCAGCCCAGCAAGAGTTGCCACACAGGGTAACAACTAATAAACACCATGACTGGTGAGTGGAAAAGCAGATCTTAAATCTAAGAAGAAAGAGAGAACGCTAATTATATGACTCTCTTTACAGAGGAAAATGATTTTTTGGTGTTTATTCTAAGTAATGCTTATAGGAAAAAGTGAACAGTGCATATCCTCTTCCTGAAGATAACCACATACAATACCTGGTATTTTGCACCTCAATATCAACTTAAAAACCATATTTTTTCTTAAATGTTCTTTTTTTTTTTTTTTTTCAGAAATTTTATGTTTCTAAAGAGCTCTCTGCCCTTTAGGTGTTTAGAGATGTATTGAAATTAGGAAGGAGCAAAAACCATGTAAGAAGTGGGAAGAAGCTGAATTGCAGCACTGCTTTGGAGGAGGTGTAGTGATATTTGGCAATGAACATACCCAGATTTCCTGGGAGGGGGGGCCTATTCATCCTGCTCCCTCCCCTGGGAGGTTCCCTGTGCTGGTCCCATGTCCCTGTTCCTATTTCTCACTGTCATCACAGCTGTCCCCAGCAGCCCATGAAGCAGCAAGGCTGGATGTGACAGAGAACTTGTATTACAGTTTTACATCTCCTGCTTGTCTGTCAGTGAGTCTTGAGATATTTATCACTGTAAGATGCCAGAGTGAATAACCCTCCTTGTTTACAGCACACATGAGCTCACTGGCGGTATTTTTTCTCTTGCCACAATGAGTTCTTTATGTGCATCATACTGAGACTGCATGGATGCTGTGGTCCTTTGCAGCAGACGTGCTACTCTATTCTTTTTAATAAGATTTTAAATTACAGCTATAAGAAACATTTTCTTCTATCTCTGCTCACTTCAAGTGAAAAACCTTTGGTGGAAAAGATGTGGTTTTTTAGCACTTCTATCAGGTACTACAGGATATGTAGATCCGATGTGGATCATATTGTTAATTTCTTTAAGTACCTGAAAACTTGACAGTGAATTTAATATTTTTCTCAATAGAGATTTTGCAGACTTTTTGAAGGAGGGGGCCACTGGGCTGCTCTGGGCTGGACTTAGAACCACATCACAGTTTGTGCTTTGAATCTCTGCGTGAACATGTCAAAACTCTTGCTAGATGCGGTCTTAAAAGATGGTATTCAGTGCCCTGGCCCTGGCAAGATTTTGGCAAGTCATCATGTAGAAGACTTTCTTATTGTTGCTTGTTTTTTGCAGGATGAGGGATGACAAACGAGCTGCTTCGAAAAGGTACAGTCAGGGTGACTGGTGAGGACTCCAGGATGCAGTAGATGTTGCTCAGGAGTGGGCAGCATGGATCCTCCTTGCTTGAGGGTCAGCAAAACTTTTGCACTGCAAAGATGCCTTTTGTTTAAAGGAGGAAGGTGTTAGGAGTTGGAAGGAGAGATTGTAAGTCCCCGTAGATAGGCCAAATTTGCTCTCCTTGTGCCACAGATAGGATCGCGCCTGGTGGGGAAGCCCTGATTAACCCTCCTTTTCTTGCATAGCTCTGAACTTACTGCCACAGAGAGGCAGGGACAGTTCACAGTTCTTAAAAGTGCCATCCCATGTTATCTGTAAACTCAAGGAGACACCTTGGCACTGCTTTGATTTCTACTTTTTTACTGGGTGATTAGACTTGACACTTTGCACCCATATCTGTATTGCTTATGCCTTAACCTGTATGTGAGTTGTATTACTGTGTTTTCAGCCTGGTCATAAACATTTGATCTATTTCTCGTTAAGAAAGGATGAAGGCGGGTCGTCTTCTAATAGTTGAAATTGAATTCAGGGGAAAGATAAAAAGGAACACTTCAAATTCCTACACTGCCTCAAATCTGTGCCCCTTTGATGTCCTGGTCTTGCCATGGTTTGTTGGAGGTGCTGGCTAGCATGAGGAAAAGGTAACAGCTGATGACAGACAAAGCAGATGCCAGATGAGGGCTGATACTGTGAACTTGTCTCTGGACAGCATCACGTTATCCCTTCTCCCCCACCTCAGCCATGTTCTGGGGTGCAGGCAGGCTTGTAAATGCTGCCTAGCATGGTAAGAAAGGGGGAACAGCCCGATGCAATAACTTAACTGTCATGGAGTTCGCTTCCCCCTGTGCTTGTGCAGACAGCTGGGATGCTTTGAATGTTTGGGCAGGTTTGTAGAGGGAAAAGTCTCTTGAGCCAGACTTTTTCCTCTACAGGTAAAAGAATGGACTTTATCTCCAGCTGCCTTCATGAGCCCTGATCATCTAATGCATAACATAAAACCTACATAAGCCCAAGATGGGAGCAATTTGTATTATCAAATGCAATGCCGTTAATGCTAAAGGATATAAGATCTTATAGGCACTGGATCTAAAGCAACAAGAGCCATTTTATGTCAAGATGTCTGCCACACTCAAATCAACAGGCATTTAAGTGTCAATGGGAGCAATACCAGAGTGTTTGAGCATAAATTCATTGCTTCTGGATTTCAAATCTCTGGAGGTCCCTTCTATTTACAACACTGTGGTTGCCAATTCCTCCGAAGCACAGGGTAAGAATTATTACCAAACGTGAGGGTCTAGGTCAGATGGACTAAAGGTTGAATCCAGTATTTTGAATGTCTTGGTTGAGTTTGCTAGGATTGCTAATAAACAGTAGCTATAATAGAGACTGTGTTTCTTAAGAACCGGACATTGATGTTTAATTTGGGCCTCAAATATGTATGTGCTTTTCTAACGACATATTATCCTCAAGCAAATGTATAATTTGTTTGATGAGGTGAATTCCACTTTTCATTACTGACAGTCTGCATGTATTAGACATGGTAGCAAGGCCAGTAAGTTGGCTGGAATACTATTTTAAGTAGTTCTGTGGGATTTTTCTCTTGCTTGGTTTGATGAATGAAGCTATTGAGGAGAAGGGAAGTGAAAAACTTGGCTACACAAAACAGCAATTTGTTTGCTTGTTTACTAGCTTTCAACTAGAATATTAATGTGAGTTCATCACAGTTCAAATGACATGGAAAGGAGGAAATCCTTGGGGAAATACATAGTCATTGCTATTGGGGATTTAAGTGGATTTTATGCAGATATGAACCCATCCACATCTTCAGCCTGTTTTCAAGGACTGTGTAGCCACAAAGGTATCTGAATTCATACCTATCCTGGCCTGGTTACTTTAGCCACTCTCTGGAAAACCTTTTTCATGGAGAAAAACACCTTCAAAACAAAACAAAAACCCCAACCGTCCACTAATGTAAGAGAAGACCAAGACTAAGAATTTCTTCTAAACAAGAGGGGTCAGACACCTACAATGTTGAGCAGACAATGCCTCAGCTACTTACATTACAGACACTGTTTTCCAGCCACTGGGCCCATTTCAAAGAAGGAGAAATGGGGTTCCAAATGCAGAATTAATGCAAATCCCCCTGGGGAAGGACATTTCAAAATTACAGTCACAAGAAGATTGGTTGGTTTGTTTCTTTAGGGATCTTTTCCACTTATTGCAAAAGAATTTTAAGCTTTCTAGGCTGTGCTCAAGGAAAAGTTTTGAAAAGCTGAACTCTGGACTCGCTGCATGTACCAGTGAGAGTAACTCCTACCCTCTTGGATGATGTTTTCTGTTCCTGTAGTCAGGAGGAAGACGAGTGTTTCATTACTTATTCCTTGGTCTAATGGATTTCCCAGTACAACCCTGATAGGGTCGGTCTTCAGGTCTTGTTTTACTCAGAGGTCCTGTAGACCCCAGGATTGGTCAGGGCAGGATGGACACATGATAATAGCTCATCTGCCAGACAGACCTTCTGAGTGGGAGTAGTTTGGACAGGTAGAGCTGGGGCATGAGAGTGCTTGAAAAGCACAAGATATACTGCAGAAGGAAGCTACACTGTGGGTATGTCTACACCAGCATTAGCACACAGCCAGAGAGTGCTCTGCCAGAGTGGACACTTTTGCCCTGACTGTAAGTCATGCAGTCTCATTATGTCAAGTCTCAGTCAAGCCTCTATCTATTCTACCTCTCATGAGGGCTTGTTGTTTTCTCCTAGGTGCAGCTTCACATCTCCTGGGTCGCAGCAGCTTGCAACAGAGGCAAAAGTGTGATTCCCCAGCAGCTGATCCAAATCTAAGCTGTACTCTCCTCTCCTCATCAGCTATATGATTTTGCCTCCTGCCTTGCTACTATGACAGGCAATGGTGGGGTGAGGTAGTTCAGGAAAGGAGTTGTCTGAAAATTAGCATCTTTTTGCAAAGGATGGGGTGGGTATATTGGACCAGGTGGAAAGTAAGAGTGCAGCAATCCCACTAGAGCAGGTGAAACTGCCTTGAGACCTCTCACTTGCCTGAAATAGATGGAGGAGATGGCTGCAGGGCATTTCTGCCTGTGCTGGCATGGATGGAGAAGGAGTTGTGCACACCAACATGTCTGTCACTCAAGTACCTAACCCTGGGGTAAGGAAGGCAAGGACAGATATGTAAGATGAGCCAAATGATTTATGTGAGAGCCTGTTCTTTCAATACTTAACTTATTGAATCAGTCTCTAAAGCATATGATGGGGAGGGGGGAATGGCTTAGGGAGCCTGGGAGTTGGCTGCTAGCCAGGAGGAGAACCCTTGAATGAATAAAATATGCTTACATTATAGCTTCAGCTTCTTGTTAAACACTGACCAGATGGTCCTAAGTGCTGGCCTATAAATCCCCTCGCACAACAAAATCCACTCCACATGGGAGTACTTGTTTGTGAAAGGGTAGAATTTACAAGTCCTGTGGTGCTCTGCTCCTGAACTGATAGGAAACATCGGAGTCGGAGCACTAAATCTTGGCTGTAACAGCATTTCACCCGCAGTGCTGTTACCACTGAACCACGAGTGAAATGATGTACTCCACCTGGTACCAACAAGTAACCAGCCACTAGTCATATTCACCTCATATACACTTTTATTTTAATTGCCCACCATCTGTGCTGTCACCTTATTCCCTGTAGTCTGACAAGGAGTTAAATTACTTCACATTGTAAAATGAGGCAAGGCATCATGTCCAAAGTTAATACAGCATTATTTCTTTAAGGTCTCAAGGTGGACTCATATTCCTGGGAGGGACATACTCCATAAATGCTTCTGCAGAGCTTTTCTCAGCTGTAAGGCTGTGCATCAGACTTAGTCTGTGCTTCCCTTGGTAAATCAGGAGCAACTGTTGGAGGGTTGCCTCGCATCTGTACCAAGGTTTTTAGGAGAGTGATTTGACATGCTTTACAAAGTGGCGAAGTGCCTCCCTCCATCCCATCCAGGAAATCCTCATTCTTGAGTTATTTATCCAACAGAACAGGTACCTGAGCTTTGCAAAACCAAAAAGCCCATGTGAGCATCAAAGAGAGATTAAATGCTACCAAGAAGATGAGAATCTTCTATTTGAAATGATGTAGCTATCCTTTCTGACATCATTTAATCTCCCTTTGTCCCCCACAAATACAGGAATAAAGAAATTTTCAGCTGTTAAAACTTTAACAAGCAGGTCTAATGAGAAAAGAAAAAGATTCCAGAATCACAAGACAAGCACTCTCATTGCACACTGTAATTTGCTTGCTGGGGCAAAACCCAGCAAAGATCCTTGAGGGAGTGAAAGGAGATAGCAGAAAGCAAAATAATAACTGCTTCACCTGTGTCTGCCTGCCTGCACTGCAACAAGAGGCAGTGAGTGAGTGATGCAGAGAGAAGTTTGAAGGGAAATGAGAGGGTGGCAATCTTATTTAAGAATATCAGGTTTTCAATGGTCTATGCTAATGGATAACATGAAGGGCTGAAATCCTAATTCCAAGGGAGCCTCTTTTACTTCACCGAGGCCTAAATGTCACCTCCACATTCAAGAAACTGGAGAACTACTTTATTGTGAAGACACTGCCCTCTTTGGATACATTTCAAATACAGCAGCTGTGGAGTTTTCCTTGGTTCTAAATGTCTGTATAGCACTGATCTCCCTCGAATCCTTTTGCAAACAAAGGAGTTAAGGGAAAGCTTAAATCCTTCCAATTTAAAAGAATTTTATTCATCAATTTAAAAATTAAGCTTTAAGAGGGATGGGAGAGGTAGCGAGAACATCCCTGAAACAACTTTGAAGATCAATTCCATAGGATGTATTCATCAAATAGAAAAAAAACCAAACAACTTTCTGACTGAGAATAGAAATAGAATTTGCCTTTTTTTTTTTTTAATCTGAAGACATCTTACGAATTTGATAATGCAGAAGGGACTGGATGTTCTCTACAAGAGCTAGGCTAAACCTTGAAACCAGACTGGCTTGTGAATACAACTGAAAGACCCTATTTCAGGTTTAATAGGATTCATTGCTTGTTTCCACATTTCTTTCTGGCTGAATTAATTTTGAGAAAACGCAGTCTGAACCTGGGGATAACAGGAGGATATAAATCTATTTCAATTAAAAATAGAATCATAATGCCCTAGAGCAAGACAATAAACTATTCTCTCGCACTGAAAAAAAGCAGACCAGATTTCTGGATGACAAATCTAGGGTATTGTGGAGCAGGTGCTGTGATCTCTTATCATGGTTTGAGGAAGAATGTTACACTGATGGGAGAAAAAGGTTTATTATGGCTTTACATACAAGTAAGCAGTAATATCTGAACACAGCATGGCTGTATGATAAGTAATTACATGTCTCTCAGATTCTAAGGCAAATACAAAGAAATTCCAGTTTCCACAGAAGTCTATCTGAATAATATTAGAGACATGGCTCATTTAGAGATCTACTAATATTAAAATAATTAATAAATACACCAAATAAAAATCACTGTGTCAGCCACCATGATGTTAGGTAACTTGGTGTCCTACGAGTGTTTTGACAATGTCTCACAAGCTAGAATCCCTCTGATCTTAAAACTGTGTTAAGCCGGAAGGAATGTGACCATTGCCAATTGTGACTGTGCCCAGACTTGATTTGTTAACATTATTTGTATATGGTTTATCCTTCTCACGACTTGAAAGCGTACGTGTCTGCACAGTGAGGATGTTTCTGTGGGGAATACTTCTTTTGTAAATGTGTGTGTGGGGGAAATAACAAGGGAAATTTGCCAAATCATGCGTTGCATGGGTGTGTAGGGATAACTGTTTAACATCCTTCCTTGCCTACTTACTGCTTTCGTTACTGATGTTGTCACAACAGAACAAAGTCACCACGCGGTTTTGTTCTTCCCACCCCCAAACTCTGCCAACTTGTACTGCAGCTGCAGCTGCTCCTTGGCTGTCTTCAGCAGCCGGTGGAAGTGGGAGTTCAGCTGTGTTACAGTTGTGTCTGTGTTTGCTCTGGATCCAGCAGGCATTTGCATGTGTGCTGAAGCACAACTGGCAGGAAATCCCACCAAGATCAGTTGGATGTGTGTGTTCAAAGACCAACACACACACAAGTGTTCTTCCTTGTGACTGATACTTGCTGATAAATGAAATGCATTAATCTAATTACTGCTCAATATCAGTGTAGGGAAGTTCTCCTTCTGCCATTCTTGGAGAACTGGGTAACTTCTTGGTATGACGTTGTCATTGTCTCTTAAACAAGTTTTCTCCTGCAACATTCTGCATAAGTTGAGGTGCCCAGGGTACTGGTGTGAAGAGACGAAGCATGAGGGGTGGCATGGGGAGGCATGGAAGAGCTTGCTGGTGGCTCACTAGACTGCAGAGTGCTCTTCCTGCCATCCTTGGAAGAAGGAAAAAAAAGGAGTCTGGCAAGGAAAGACCTGGAGCCTGAAGTAGACAATGAGGAAAGACATCTAGCTTTGGGAGTAGAAAGATGGGATAGTGGGAGGAAGGGTAAGGAAAAGAGAGATGAAGGGAGTGGAAACAAAGTGATGTGGAGGAAAGGACCACTGATGTGGGCTGGAAACTGACCTGACGAGAGAGAGCATGACAAGAATGAGACTGAAGGGGGAGTGAGGCAAAACTGAAGGGGGCCTGTGTAAGACTTTTGAAGAGATCTTCAGTTTGACAGTGCCTGCACTGTGCTCCTTGGTGCAGGAGAAAAGAACAGACCATTGACTTGAGGAACAAGTTGCAGAGATACAGAGACTGGGAGACATATTGTGTGTGAGGAGTGAAGAAGTATGGGAGGGGGTGGGGTGGTATTTGGAGGCTGGGGGACTGCACAGACACATTTGCCTGATCCAGGCAGGAGTGAATCCTCAAAGGCTATTCAGCATCCAGCTGATGTCCATAAGAAAGTTTCTCCACAGATCTTGCTGGCCTAAGTCACTGTCATGAGTGGAGCAGTGCTGGTCCCATACGCGGAAGTGACAGTAAGGGCGTCTTCTTCTCTGTCCATAAAACAGGCAGAGAAGGTTCTGAGCTTAAGCCTGTCTTGTTGGACAGATGATAATTGGAATTGGTTTCCTTCTCTCCTAAACTTTATTTTTAGATAAGTCTTTTCCTTTCCTAATCTCAAGTTTTGCCCCTATCATCCATTGCTTAGCACAAGTGTACAGTTAACATAGCCTGCTCTTTGCTTTGCCCAGGATTTGGCACCTGAGTTAGCCAAGAATGGTGCATATTTTCCTTTTGAGGTCAGACAATGTACAAGTTGGCAAGTCCTGAGAAATTTCCTCCAAATTTTTAAAGCAATCATTTCACAGATTGAGATATGCAGCAAGTACAGTCCTTAGTGATTTCATGTGTATGATTTCATGAATTCAGCAGTCAGAATAGGACTGTTTCAAGTCATCCTTCTGGAGAAGAAAAAGAAAAAAAGGAAGATTTAAGTGGCAGAAACACAGTCATTTAATAACCATCCCCTTTCTTAGAATAAGATTCTTCATCTTGCCACTAGCGTGCTGTCTCCAAAGCAGAATTAATGTCTTTGCAAAATCTTTATCAGAAGCCAAAACCAATTAGTGGAGACAAGAGTAATAGTTGAACAGAAAGCTGCTGTGGTGCACAGGAATCTGTGAACTGTCCTCACTTCATTTGTTGCAATTTCAACTTTGCAAAATTTATCTTTAATAATTAGATTTGAAGGAATTTCAGGTTACTCAGTTTCATGTGCATCAGTCTGTACCCGATCTTTTCACTGTGTCCATCTATATCATGCCATTGCCAGGCTCATTCAGACTTTGACCTGGTCTCACTTTGGAGCTTTGAACACTGACCAGACTTAGAGGACACAGTAACACTCCAGGCTATGTGGATATATGCATGATGACCACAAAATGACAGTTCTGAAAAGAACTAAAGCAAGAAAAAGGTGGGGTGGCCTCCTGACTGTGACTTTTCATGGTTTGGCCCAGGCTGCTCTCGTCTCCTCTAGTGCTGAATAAAGCATGTTTTTTTTTTTTCTCTGCTGTGATATGGCTTTATTTTTCTGTGTGGTCTCTACCTCTGGGGTGCCTGACTCATTGAGGTGACAGGATATGGTGTTTATGGTTGTAGAAGCAGACTGAAAGTATGGGGAAAAATAATAATAAAAATATACACATATGAATGTATGTATATATGTATGTATGTACATATGTTCCTTTCAAAAGTTGGGCATTTATCAGCACCAGGAGACTGAGAGAAGTGTCTGAGGTGAGGATGAGTAGGAGAGGGAGGGAAAGATGCTGCACTTGTGTCATAGCAGCATTGAATTATCCTGTTCTTCTGGATGTGAGCATTCAGAGCTAGAATTTCTGTTTTTCAGAAATTAAACCTGTCTCAGAAAGCTCTAAAGGGGAAGTCAATCCACCCATTAGTTTTTTAATAGATATGCTGTTTAGACCACAATTAATTAGATAGGCTCAGTGGGACTCAACTCTGTTGGTGATTTTAGAAACTATCTGACAGAATAACAGTTGTGTAAATGCCCTATTTCTTTCCTCACTCACATAATTTTTTTGAATGCTAGAACACAAAATATTCTCTTAGTCTTTTTAAGCTTTTTCCATTCTATTACAGTGTGTACCAATTTTATTCATGTTTTCCTGACAGTTTCTATTATTTTGATCCAATTTTTGACATGCTTGTGCCAAATATTCCTCAAGGTATTTGAGTGTTTAACCTTTGAAGAGTTTGGTGCTTAGGCATACTGGATAACTTTTCTGTTGAGAATAATCACTCAAATTCAAAGAGACTAAACACATGATGATGTTCATGCCTACATATCTGCAAGGTATGGTTCAGTTACGTGAGTCCTCTAATGTATTGGTCTACAAG
Source organism: Aegotheles bennettii (assembly GCA_013398125.1). Classification (NCBI taxonomy): domain Eukaryota; kingdom Metazoa; phylum Chordata; class Aves; order Caprimulgiformes; family Aegothelidae; genus Aegotheles; species Aegotheles bennettii. The sequence continues at coordinate 363,621 of VZRW01010258.1, read as the reverse complement.
GTACTGCTAGTACTCATAAAGGTTAATTTAGGAATATGTCCCTATATGATTTCGGTTATTACTTATGTACTTAGAGAAACAAGACTTTGATTTCCAGATATATATAAAGAGATTCCTATCCTTCAGGCCTTATGTAAGCTTGTTGTTGTTACTCTCTTACTGGAACAGCATGAACCATTGGTTTTAATAAGGGGATTAAGCAAAATAGGCACACTTGACTACATTGCCTGGGAGCACATTTCCACACAAAACTGTTCTGGAAGGTCCAGTTAGGAGCTCATTCTGTGGTGTGTGTTTAAGTCCATTCCTATTCAGTATAACATTTAAATATAAATTTAATGACTGCCTATCTATCTGATTTGTTGAACTGAGCCCAGTCATTAAACAAGGTGACAACAGTTTGGTGGGCCATCAAGCCCTTGTATTCCCTGTGGAGCCAGGGAGTACTTACTCATCAACAAACTATTTCTCTTAGTGAGAGAAAAGATACATGGTGGGCTTTAGGAGCTTCAGAAGGCTTTTTGCATCTCTTCACATGATCCCACACTGTCAAGAGATGGTGGTAGTTCCACTTCTGATATCTCAAATCTCTTCTTTGCAGAGATTCAATTAGGAATTTAATTAAAAAAGGAGACAAAAGGAAATAGTGTGTCTTCCCTAGAGGAATATTTCTAATGCTGAGTATGTGGTCACAGAACAGAAGGGAAAAGGAAGCAATCAAGCATGGGAAGGCAGCAACTGCTGGAACAACGGCTAGGGTACAGCCTGTTCCATACTCAAGTATCAAGTGCTACTCAGCTCTGTGCCTTGCACAATACTTGGGGTATTTTCTTTGGTTTTCCTTTCTCAATGAAGAAGACTTCCTCCAAATAAAGATATTATTCAGGTTTTCCCCCTCGCCCTTTCTATGACAGAAGCAACTATTTCTGCTGTTGAAAGCTGGACTTAACAGAAAACTATTCACAAGTGTAAAAATTAGCAAAGAGCTCTTGTAAATGGAAAATTCCAGCTGAGTTTTTAAAAAAGATTGCCTCTCCTTACTACTGAAACTTTTCTTCTGACCAAGACTATATTCAATCCCTCTGTTAGAGAAACTAATAATTTGGGAGGAAAAGTTGCAAGATGAATAAGTGCACTACTGGAGTCTGTTATGTAGGCTAGTCTGTAATAAAGACCTTTCCCTGCTGAGAACCAAATAAACCTTTCAGATACTTTTGATAGATCTGCACTAATCTACATTCCTTAGTGCTGCTTGATGAGACTATGTGTCTGCAAAAAAACATGGATGTAATTGCAGAATCATAGAAAGTTTCAGATTTGGAGAAAGTCTGGTCAACCCCACATGCTGACAGCAGAATCAGCTAGAGCAGCTTGCTCAGGACTTTGTCCAGGTGCATTTAAAATATATGCAAAGATGGAGACCCTTCAACTTCTCTGGGCAACCTGTTCCAGTGTCTGACCACCCTCACAGTAAGAGTGAGCCAGGAAAGGAGAGGGGAAGGATCACTTCCCTTGACCTGCTGGCAGCACTCTTCCTAATGTAGCCCATGGTTACCATTTTGCCACAGGGCCATATTGCTGATTCATGTTCATTTTGGTGTCTACCAGGATCTCTAGGTCCTTTTCTGCAAAGCTGTTTTCCAGTCTCTTGGCCTCCAGTGTGTACTGGTGCCTGGGATTACTCCTCTCCAGGTGCAGGACTTATACAACAGCCCAAAACTCTTTGCTCCAGTGTCAAGCCTTGAGGTACATCACTAGTGACAGGCCTCTAATTGTACTCCGTGCTGCTGATCACAATTTTTAGTCTGGCTTTTCATCCAGTTTTTGATCCACCTCACTGTTTGCTTCTCTAGTCTGTAGTTCAGTCTGTCTTTGATGATATTATGGGAAAAACTGTTGAAAGCCTTTCTGAAGTTGAGATGAACAACATCCATTGTTCTCCCCTCATCCACCATGTTCATTGTCTGGTTGTAGAAGTCTATCAGTTTGGTTAAGTATGATTTTCTTCTTCATAAGTCCATACTAACCACATTCAATGACCTTGTCCTTCATATGTTTCAAAATTATTTTCAGGAGGACTTGTTCAGAGATGGAGGTGAGCTCGACCAGCCTGCAATTCCCCAAATCCTCCTTACTCTACTCGAAGATAGGAGTGATCTTTGCCTTCTTTCAGTCCTTGGGAACCTCCCACAATCACAATGACCTTTCCGATATAATTGAGAGTGGCCTTGAGATTATATCAATGCTCAGCACTTGTGAGTGAAATCTGTCAGGCCCCACGGACTTGTGCATGTCCAGATAGTTTAAATGTTCCTTACAATATCCTTCTCCACCCAGTGTAAGTTTTCTTTGCTCCAGACTTTCCTACTGGTCTCTGGGGCTTGGGACTTCTGAAGGCTGGTCTTATCAGTAAACACAGAGACGAAAAAGGCAGTGAGTACCTGTGCTATGTCCTTTGTCACCAGCTTCACCTCTCCTTTCAACAGTGGGTCCATGCTGCTGTGGAATGCAGGTACATGGCTACCTGTCGAAGCCCTTACAGCCCCTTTCCATATTCAATTCCAGGTGGGCTTTGGTTTGCCTAACCCTGTCCCAATATACTGAGACAGTACCTCTATATTCCTCGTGGATCTTCTGACCCCAATTCCACCTTATGTGAGCTTTGTTCTTGTAGTTGAGTTTTGTCAGGGGCTTCTTGGTCACCTATGCATGCCTTTTGATGCTCTTGCATTAGCAACAGTGAAGACATCTTTGAAAAGCATGGAACACAGGGAATGTAATTTCAGGGGGAATAGATTTACTATCTGCAACTTCCATAATATCACAGGATATTTATAAATTGCATTTTGGGGTGTTGATTTATGGGAATTGACTGAAAGGATAAATGAACACAGTTTTTATGAGACGCACTGTTTTCTGCACGTTTGGGACAAATTTATCTCTTAGAGTTCATGTGTCTTCCAGCAGAGATAAATTAAATGCAGCAATAAACTTTTCACACTCCAGACTTACAGAGACAAAGTTGATCCTCTTGTGTTATGGTTTGAAAGGGGCAGGCAAAAATCTTATTGGCTTTTGCTGCCAGGACCCAATGAATAAGGGGTGGAGTTTAGGACCCTGTTGTGAAAAGGGGTCTGGGTGTCAGGTATCAGGTGTCAGGTTCAGTATTCCACCCATTTCCTGCCAGACTCTATAAAGCCAGGAGGACTGGGGGCTTCCCCCCCTTCAGCTTCTCGCTCTCTCGGTCTCTTCGTCTCTTCTGCTCCCTGCCTCGCTCCCTTGCCTGCCGGTCGCCACGTGGAGTCAGCACAGGAGAAGCCCAGCTTTGGTTACCAGCTCGCCACGTGGTCTGCAGCCTCTGACTGCATCGGGTGCTGGGGTTTGGACTATTTTTACCCCCATCGGCTTTGCAGTGAAGGACCTTTCAGCAGCCTGTATCGCCGGTCATCGGAGCTCGGGTTGTATATATTTGTATATATGCATTTTCCCTTTTTCCCCACCTGTTACTCTTTCTTCCTGTGCCATTAAATTTGTTACAGTTTTTAATTTCCAACCACTGAGTCTTTTCTTCCTTGTTCCCCTTCTATTTCCCAGGGGGAGTGATAGAAACAAACTCTGTCTGGTGTGTGGCTTGTCCTGGCCGTTTGCAAAACCAGTACATCTTGTCTTCTTGTATTACAGCAATCTTCCTCCAATTTACCCAAAACTATCTTCAGCATCAAGTAGCATCAAAATGTGTCTGACCGTTGTTAATAATAAACCCTGAGTCATCTGTAGAGAGACAAATTTCAAAATCAATAGATCTAAGTGTAGTAGAGAAAAACAGTCCACACAGCAGCTTTCCGGCTTTACATTCTGGCCTGGTGAGTAGAAGTAATAAATTTGTGGACAGATGGAAAGTAAAAATGGTGAAATGCTAAAAGCTCAATTGTGAAGCCGGTTTGAACCAACCAGCACATGTCTCTGAAGGGAGAACCTAAGTTTACAAAAAACCTAAGATGAAAGGTGTGAGCTTTTGTTGCCAACTTCACTGTTTTCACTGTAAATGTGCTGTTAAAACTTCTGTTGTATTCAGTCAGTTTCAAAAGTTGATCGCTGCATTTCTGCTGGGCTTTTTTTAGTCCCCCTCAATGAATGACTCAGATGCTGAGACAGTGTCTGTTTTCCAGATTGAAGCAGTGAACAATGGTTACTTACAGCTTAACAGATCAACTTACTTCAAATAGCAATAATAAAAGGCTATCTAGGGGTTTTTTTGTAATCTATGACCCATGCAGTCTCCTTGAGTAAGTTTTAGCATGGTGCTAACTCATTCAAGAGTGCCCGTGATGAGAAAATGTGGGTGTATCTCCTGCTCCAGATCTCCTTTTGAGTGTAGACCCCCATGAGCATTGTGCTGTGGCTGTTCAGCTTCTCTGTGATGGAGCAGTAGGTCCGTAGCCAGCTATCTGTGATCACTGGAGTCAAGGAACTGACAGGTTGCAACACAGAAATGCTCCCAGACAGCAACATGCCCAAAATTGGATGCATCTTGAGTCTGATTACTAGCTACGAGCAAAGGTCCTTGAAGTTTGGCCCAAACGAATGTAGTGGATGAAATGTCTGCACTCTGACACAGTGCAGAAAAAGGTAGAAATGAACCTCTGCTTTAGGGAAATGAAGACACCCTGAAGTTTCTTTTCTCATCTCCACGCCAACAAAAGAAGAAATCTGGAAGAGAAATTATCCCTGCTCACATCAGATCGGTTTTACAACAGAAGGCAGCAGAACCAAAGAACCGGGAATGCCCAGTGAGAACAGGCGATGTAAACTGCATGGCATAAAGGTATTTTACAGCATGTGACTAGGTACTAAGCCAGGACCTAGCCTTTGGTAATCTTTCAGCATAGCTGATACATACATAGTTCAGTGAGGTTTTTATTTTTTTTTCTCTTTCATATGTTTCTTTTATGAGAGTTCCCTAATGAATGTGTTCTACAAGGTATCCATTCCTACAGCAATTGCACTATAGCAGAAGATACAACTAAGAGTGTTGCATATTTGTGTAAAATCCTGGTGCTGACTATACTACATAGCTGCATAAAAAGAAATACTACTGCCTGCTAGAGCTTCCCATTTACTAACATGAATTGTTTGATCTGATCTGTACCCTGGACTCTTTATAACATACCCTGACAGTCAGTAGGAATCACACTTAAAATACTAGTGTTTGTAACACTACAGTTATACTCTTCTTGAAAATGTTGGTTCCTTTCCTTCATTTTTAAATTAGAATTGTGGATGCAGATCTTGACAGGCCTTTGACTTTCACCAGGGATTCAGTGATTTTATTGTAGGAAATTTCATTTGACTACCCAGGTAAAAGGGAGGAGTGGTGAGGCCTTGTTGTACAGCTTGGTGTTTGACTGTAAATACACATGATGTATGGAGACACATCATATGGTCTCAGTGGTGGTAGCTGCAGAATTGGCTTTTGAAGACATTAGTAACAAAACACTGTGCTTTTAGAGATCTGAGTTAAACAGTTTGTATATGTTCTGCAGGATTTCAACATTTTTTTTAGGAATCCAGGACTGTTCTGAAGTTATGGTTTGCTGCTGAATATTGGACGATGTTCATTCCAAAATGCAATTTGTGAAGTACATTTTGTTGTGACCATCAGGGATTTGTTTTTCAGCATCATGTGTCCTGTATAAGTCACTTGAGATACATATTACAGAGAATAGACTGGCCTTTCATTGGCTTGACAAGAGCTTTAACAGGGAGAAAATATTTCTTCAGACCAGTTCTGGCATATGTAATAAGAATCCATTTAAAATTTGGACCACAAATCTAGCTTTGGCCAAAAGCTTGCCAGGCACAATGAAACAGTAATCCTGTTTTTTAGTTTGCTGTGTAAAATGCTGGTTATCAGTAAATACAAGAGCCACTTCTAGACTGTGTGAGGACATGTGGCTAAAGGCAGTGCTTGGAGTGCTGGAGGAGGCTCAAAAGGCATAGGTTTTATTTTGGGCACTGTTATCAATTTCCTGTCTGATCCTAGGCAAGCTGTTTATGCCACAGTGTTCATACATAGATCCTCAAAACTGCATTTAAATAACTAAATAAGCAGTCTGATTTAGAGGCATCTATGCCTAAATTTAATGATCTCTTTCTGAGTTGTCAGAGGTATTATGAGGTGTAATTAATGTACATAAAGCACTTCAAGATCTTTTCTTTACCTGTCTACGTCTTTAACCAGACTTTTATGCCATGCTGATGAACGATTCTAAGTTGAAACTAATGACTGTATATATGAAAAGATGACTGAGAAAGTCTAACAGCATAATTACCCTTATCAATAGATTTTCTTGAGAGCAACCCTTTGTTGTCCTCTTTTGAAGACAGTGTTGATTAGAAATTATATTATTTGCATAATTTCTCTTCTGAATAAGACTGTTTTGTGAGAGTGTATGTGATAAAATGCTATTACAGGAGACTGGAGCAAGTCAGATGCATTTAGAGTTGACTGAGGAAAAGAGTTTTGTAGAAACTGAACCATCTTTAATAGAACAAACAAAGGTGCAGGATGCTTTTGCCAGACTCTTATTCCTTCCCATCCCCATTCTCTTCCCTTCTCTTCCCAAATTGACTGAGGAACCGTTAGGATCAGGTAAAATCTTTTGACTTAAAGATCATGTCAGGTTTATCTTAGGCAAACAGATAAACACATTTGATCTTACAAGTGCTGAGCAGTGAGCTGGGGGGTGGGTGAGGGGGAAGACATGGCTATGACTTTCTGCCTGCTCTTTGTGGCCATGGCGGAAATTTGCTGAGCATTGCCCTTCCTATAACTGTCCTGCTGTGTCATTCTATTTTTTTTTTTTTGCTGCACTGCTTAATGACATTTTTTACCTTTGGTGTAGGGGACTTCAAGCGTGGTACCCCAGGCTATGAGCAATTTTAGTCATAGACTTTCTGTTAGTGTCCATACAAGGTTTGGTAAAGCTCAGGCTTGCAGGTTCCTAGGACTTCTCCAGTGTTACACATTCAGATCCTTAATAAAAATTATACAGTAGTGTTTAAAGAGGATAAAAATGCTGAGTGAAGAAGGGTGCTGCATAAATGCAACTGCCTGCTGCAACCACAGAAGCAGCTGTGGCTAAGCCCAGATCTGAACTGCACTAGTTGGTCTTGGGCCAGGCCCAGGCTATACAATCTGATGATGTGTAAAGGCTGAAAAAAAGATACCCATGACATGTTTTAGTCTAGAACTGAGTTTGCAGGTCTTTTTTAAAAAAATAAATGAAATATGGCTTGTTATTAAAATTTCACAGGAGGACACTAAAGCAAGCAATACACCTCACAGCAATTAAAAGACAAACAGAACTTCTTGGGTGCATAAAATGCAAATAATTCCCAGATATATGGCTAGTGACTTGAGTTATAAAGCTGGAGAGAGTTCCTATTCAAGTGGAAGAGGGAGGCTATAGAACAGCCTGGGTTTATTTCTTTGTTTCCTTGACCTGGCCTCTGTGTGCTGATCAAGGAAGAATTTGTGATAAACAGCCTGCTTTCCAAGTTCACATATTCTGGCTGTCCAGCTGTCATAAGAAGAAAGCAACAGCCAAGCGCTTATGGGACCTCAGAGAACTCACAATAGAGAAAAATAGCTTAAATTCTGCAAATGCAAAAAAAATCTTTCTCTGTATTAAACAGTGGAAGGCAAACAAACAAACAGAAGTCGTGATCTCCAAATAACAGTTTTTGTCCCTTCCTAGGTCATTAAAAGTGCTTCTGTCTGACTACAGTTTACTAAAATTTAAAGTTTTGTTTCCCTTTCTCTTTCAGTACCTTTCTGACTTCTTATGGGAAGGTCACATGGAAACTGGGCAGGTTTGGAGACTGTTCCCTGGACTACTTCAGGGTTTGTGTTTTAATTCAATAATAAGAAATGTGTTAACAATCTCGAAAGTCCGGCTTTCCTCCCAGGAGGACAACTGAACTGCTGTGCTCCAAAGTCAGTTTTATTTTTTTGCTCAGTGTTAGAAACATTTCCAGGTATTGAAACACTCCTGGCTATACTTGAAAACTTATAACAATTTCATGTTCAGTTTTGACCTGGGGCAAATGCCACTCTTCCAAACAAGTTTTGATTGTGGTTTGGGAGATACTATGGACCAGAGACCATTGCCAAAAGGCAACTTGGCTGCAGCCACCCTGGTCAGATAGACAAGTGTTTAGTAGTTAGGACATGAACTCTTTTATGTCTGAAACTGTCAGAGAAAGGCACAAAGACATTTAATGTGGGGCTCTAAAAGTAGCTTCACATCATCTGTTGTGCAATGGTTCAGCTTTGGAAAGATTTGGCAGCCTGGAACCTGGGACAGTGTCCTGGGAAGTAGGAGGTGTGAATCACTGTAGAGTCCATATGAATCTAAGAAATGTGACTCCTCATTGCATAGTCTATTCAAAAACTGGCAGTGACTCCAGTAGATTTCCTATCTACCAATACAGCAAATGGAGCAGCCATTGTATTTCAGTATCTATTGCTTTTTTTTTCCCAAATGCTTTCTTCATTATAGATTAGTCAGGCCAACTTGTACTCTAACTTTCTACATTCATCTTAAAATTTAAATTAAAAAGTGTAATAATGTCTCCAGATCCTTGGAGATTATTTTTTATTTGTAATCCACCATTGTCAGAACATTACTGATAAATCTTTCTTTCTACACTATTTGACATTGATAAAGCCTCAGCTGGATGTCTATATTTAACTTCAATCACTGCGCTCCAAAAAAGATGGGAACCCAGTGGGTAGAGCTAGAAGAAAGGCAGCAAAAAGGGTCATGTTTTCTACACCTCTGAGCAATGAAGACAGATTGAAAGAATTGGATTTGTAGAGCAGGGAGAAAGACAGGAGTATTCAAAGGTACTAATGTCTGCTGCAAAGACAAAAAAGAACAAACTAATCCTCATTTCTGTGCTGAATAAAACAGGAAGCAATGGACTTAAATTTTGAGAGGGCAAATTGAGTACCAGGTAAAACATCGTAACAAAGGGAGGGTCGGGAACAGATTGATTTGAACTTCTGTGGGCTTTTTAGCATCAACTTTTTCTTAAAATCTTTCAGTCAAGCTGCTGTCAGGAATGACCTGGGATAGCCAGGCTAGTCAGGCTCAAGGGATGTATTAGAACGTCTCGAGTTTCTTTCCTGTTCTATGACTTCGGCTTTTTTTCTTCTGTGAGGTTTGAATATTAATGCAGTAATGTCAGTATATTTGACCTCTTTGGGGAGATTTTTCTTCCCCCACGTGTCTGTTTGGCTTCAAAATCCTCTTATCTGTCCGAACAGATCCTCTTTACAGACTTGCAAACATGAAACAAGATTTCAGGATATATGTGTGTGTATCTGTCTTCAAAAGAGGGATATTTTAGCTGGTTTACTGTTCATCACTGTATTACTTATCTGAGGATATACATTTACCTCACTGAAGAAACATGGACTATGAAAAATCTTTTGATAATGAGATCCTGGCCTTTCTCTGGACATTGTCTCTGAATTTTGACTTAGCTACCAACAGCTTCCTTCCAGACTGGTTTTCTTCACTCTGGCAGGCTAACAGTAAAATCTTGGGTGGCACCAGGTTCCTGACCATAGCAAGCCTAAAAGAAAAGTGTGAAACCAAGAAGTTGCACAAATAAAGTTGGTGGAGCTTCTGCACTTTAAATTTCATTTGTATTTCCATACACTCCAAAAATAAGACTTTAATGTGGAAAAAAGTACTAGTTAAAGTACAACAGTTAAATGTTTGTAAGGTAACGTTATTTACAAGACCTTAGCATTGCAGAAATTTTTTAGAAAAATCTGTCAGTATCCCATTAGCTTAACCTACAGATGCCACATACCTAGGGAAAAGTGCAATGGGCAAATGGGTGCTCCCAAATCTGGTGTTAGGACAAATTAACACTCCGCTTCGAAAAGTGTATAACCTAAAAGTTCAGATCCCTTCCCAATGCTACTTTACTGCTTTTTCTTGCTTCACCAAAAAACAGTGTATGAGGAGTTAAGTGATCAGGGTGCCTGCTTAAGGAAAGCCATGTGACAGATACTGGAGAAAAAAGATAGGAACGGAGCTGGTTCTAGTAAAATCCATAATATGACTTCCTGGCAAAACTGGAAATTAATGTCCTTGATTAATTTTGCAGAGACAGTCCCCAAGACCTACCATTTTGTCTGCCTTAGATTCCATAAGATAGTGTGAGGGAGAGCCTAACAGTCCTAGGACTGCTCTCTAGTGAGGTTTCTTGCAGAGAAAAGTCTGCCAAAGGAAACCTTGTCCTAAGATTGCCTGCTCCTTACATCAAACCTCCTTCAACAGGCCAGACAACAGAACAGATGTTTTGTTTTTCTACAATTCTTCACTAATGATTGTATAAACTGAGTACAGTTTCTTAATTAAGTGCTTTTAGTAATATCCTGCACTAACTAGGCAAGATGCTGGTTGACACATTACAACAAATACGCCTGTCTTAATCCCTTCACATTCTCCCTGTTGTATGGGGCCCTAATGAGCATGGGCTGCTATGTTGCAGGAATAAATGCTCAGCTGCATGAATGGCTCCACTGCTCCTTATATACCTGGTATAATGGTAAATTAAGGAGTTTGTAAACTAACTGTCTTACTGAAAGAGAGAAGTGAATGATCTCTTGGCAAATTACAAGGGAATTATATCTCTTTGTCTAAGTGGTTTTTCCCCTGGACTGTGACAACCTGCAAAAAGATGCCGTTCATAAAAAGGGTTAATCTAATCACAAATTTCATTAAGACAGTCTGAGTGACACCAGGTTACTGTGAACTGAAAGAGAGTAGCTTTGCTTTCAGCACACTGAAATGACATAAGAGGTGTGAAGAGAGTCACAGCATAAACCACAGGGAATACACTTGGTGTAAAAGAACACCAACGACCAGACAAATCTGATTCTGGGAATAAAATATACAGCATCTGCAAATGGAAGATAGGCTTTTAAAGTCCATTCAAGTATTTACAGTTCCCAAAGCATCTGGTTGTTTTCCTCATCTTCTGCAGAAGTAGGATGTAACAGTACCAAACTGAGCTGTTGGTAAGTAACTGTGCTAAGAGTGTTTTGCAGACAGAGTGTGTCCTTGTCAGTCATGAAAAGGCTAAAGCTACTAAACTAAAGAAATGCAAATACAGCAATGGTTTGTATTCTATTTCCAATTCCAAAGACTTCTCGCAAGAAATTTTGTCCTACAGTAATGAGGCTACATGTAATCAGACTAAAGCAGGAGAAATATATTTGAAAGGTGATTGAAAGAATGGGAACATTATAGGAAAAATCTAGAGTTAGGATCACAAGTTCCATCAAAATGGACTAGGGAAATCTTATTTACTTGAATAAAACAGGATAATGAGGAGTGCTGAGAAGATCCATGAGAAAATCCTCATCAAATACTCAATTTCAGAAAGTATGTCTATGCAACAGTAAAAAAGCAGAGGCAGAAGTGCCATGGTTACCTGCACAGACTTTAACCAAGGTCCAGTTCTAGGAATGGAGTTGCATAGGCTTCTGTGGGAAACACAGCTTGCTCTGCAGTTTGCTTACCAAGTCACAAGGCAAGCTTTACAACAGGCCTTTGTTTAAAACCTGTGACATCTGGAAGTGGAAAAAACAGCCAAAAATTAACAGCTTCTGCTGCCAGCTTCTGAGCACATGTAGTGCCCAGTCTCTGCATTAGATCTGCAAATGCCAGGGCCTGTGGTGACCATTCCACATTTTCTTGCAAGGTTCGTCTGTCTTTGTATAAAGGTATGAAAACCAGGGTCTGTGATGTGGTTTTGGTACTTGTATGGAAGTGCATTAGCCTTGATGCTATCCCAGCACTACGAGCTTCCCCAGGCAGTGACTGAGCCCCTGGTTAGAGAGAGGAAAAGCTTAAGTGTAAGCTCCGACAGCAAATGGTTCAAGTCCACCTGTCTTTCTTCTTGAGCCAGGAAGTTGCCAGTGTGAAGCTGCCAGTGCCACTCCCTATGTGATTACCAGGCTCCCTGTCAGCATGATAGTAGATGCCCTTATTCCAGGATATGGTTGCTGCTGGAGAAGTTGGCCTTGGGTATGTCCAGGTCACACAGAGAAAATGGTACTGATACCCTTGGAGTGTGTAGGATCTTGTACAGAGGTTGCTGGCTTGGAGAGGAAAATAAACCTGAAAGGTAAACTAAGTAATGATTTTTCTTATTGTAGGAATACCTGAGCTTTTACACTTCTTTTAGTTCAGCCTGGTGCTAGATCAAATTGCTGAGCTTGTTACTGTCTCTGCAGAATGTCCGTAGAGACACCTGAGTGGCAATCCCTGTGAGCTGCATAAGGGAACAATGGCCCATCCAGAGGAATGGCAGGGCTAGCACATGAGGACTTCATGTTCAGGAGTGAAATACAATGTCTGACAGGTACATTCCTTGAATCTGCACTTAGATTCAAAACAAACTGAAAGAAAACCATTTGTTTGCTTTCACCCCTCTGTATCTCTCCTGGGTTCAGTGTTTCCTACCCTTATTCTGTTGTTCAATGGGGTAGTCAAATTTTCTACAGTTAAAATTAGATTCTACAGAGCACAATAACTCCAAAATAAAGAAAAAAAATCTTTTTGCTTCCCCCCCACCCCACACATATTTTGCCTTTGAATTAATGTTATGATTCTCTTATTTCCACAACACTTGTCAATAACTTTGGTTGATACCTTCAGAGATTCACTGGAATGAGAGGATGATAGACGAGCTGTGATTGTCACATAGTCTCATGATTTCAGAAAATGAGGTTTCTATAAAAGTTTGTGACATTTCTGACCAAGTCACCCGAGTTGGCTGTGCTGAAGATGAACAACCAGTGAATACTATATAGGAAGGGCAGAAACAACTTGCACAGAGGGAATGAAGAGACTCTGGGATATTAGCAGCTACTTCCAAGAATACAGGGAAGAGCCTTTCTTTCTTGGCACCAAAGAGCTGCTAGGTGTGTAAGACTCATGTCCTGCAGATGCTGAAGAGACTCATGACTCTGGAACTATTATCTGGAAATTTCATTAGTAGCTCAGTATATGGGCTGTGTCTCAGAAACACAACAATTTGTCCAAACATTTAATAGGCTTTCTGAGCCACTGCCTCACAAATTACATTCTCACAACACAGAAAGAATATTTTAAAAAAATCCACTAATTTTGACAAAGAAATTGTTTGCAGTAAGGAAAATTTTTCCGAGTAGAAACATACATATTGTCAAATCATGCAGACACAGCAAAGTTTGTATAGCTATGGAAACAAAGCTAAAGATGCTATGAAAAACAACTTGCGAGTGGCTGTGAAAACTAAGTTTGTAAGAATGACACCTTTTGGATTGATCTTGAAAGACACGATGTAACACAAGCATCTTGGATTAGAAGGCTGTTTTTATTTAGTTTTCCACATTGCTTTCACCTCTATTCTTAAAAGTCTGACATCAAAAGCTCTCAGCATACATATATGAGCTATGTAGAGAGACATCTGCCAGTACAGAATTACACTTCTCCTACCAAACACTTTAAGAAAATCAAATGCAGTCCCTTCCAAGCCCATCCAATAAAAGAAGAACTGCTAAGTCAGGATAGAATACTGATCATACTGTATTTTCTTGATATGAATCTAGTTATTCATGAAAGGGCAAACCAAAAATCTAGTATCTAATTTTTAAACAAAACATACTTTATACATGTAGCTAAGCTGAAAAATCATACCTGGCCAAATGAAAAAATGCTCTCTAACCGTAGTTTCCCAAGCAGTTCCATAGGTATGCAAGGCATGCTGTTCATTTCCTGCCAAGGCGGAGAAGAAGGGGTAGGTCTGAGATAATATTGTTAGTGTGCTTGAAAAAGATCTTAGTTGTTACATGTGTAGTTTACTGCGTATACATATTTTGACTCATCATCTCCTTCAAAATTTCCCAGGTACAACTTTTGAGTTGAGTCCATTTTAGCTCTCGATGGTGGAGGGCTCAGGGGGAGGCAGAACAGGACTTTCCAGAGCGTTACAATCCTCAGTAAGGAACACCAAGTCCTACAGAAACAAAAGAGAGGGCTGACATGTATAAGAAGGAAGGCAGAAGATAGCACAGTTTTGAGAAGCTCAAGCCCTGATGCAGTTTTGCTGGTCAGGGGACAGAGTGGATACAGAGTGGGCTGAAAGCAGACACTATGTCCCTGTTGGTGCATCTTGACCTACCCTTCTGCAGTAGGAGATCATGATGGTGTACAGGCTCCGGGCTTTTTCCTTCAGGTCACTCACTTCAAGCACTCTGTCACAACTGGGGTAGGCCACAAACTCACGAAGTTTTGCCAACACACAGTAATTCTGCAAAGCATGCAAAAGAGAGATGTGTAACCCTGCACAAACACAGATTTATGTTTCTCATCCACCACTTACAAATTCTTACTGCCTCTGTGGGAACCTTGAATTCCTGCCTCTATGTATGTGTAAACTATGTAACTTTCAGTTAGGAAAATTCACCATCAGTATTTCATAACAAAGATGTTTGGTCCAAATAAGTGTTTGGAAATGTGCATAGACACAGTTTTGGTCTGCCAGCTTATTTCTCACATGCTTTAGGAGGCAGCAGTGCCAATACAATCAAATCTGCTCCTGTAGTTAGTAGAGTTACCTACAGAATAGGTGTATTGTATCTCTTCTCAGAGAGCACCTGATTTAGTTGGTGAACAGATTATCAAGATCTCACAGACATGATTCCTCTGCTCCCCTATAACAGGCAATTCTGTGAATACCAGGCAAAATTTTTTCAGAGTAATTTTTACCTCAGACTTTGCATTATCAAAATAAAGCACAGTCAACAGTAATCTCACAATGTCTTTGTGAAGCAGGAATATAAATATCCCAGCTCTTGCTTTAAGGCAAGGGAAACTGAGGCACTGGACTCACTTTGCTTGGTCTTTACAATGAAGTGAGGCACTGGCAAGACTGGAATTGGGATCTGAAGGGTCCTGGCTTGCAAGACTTGATGGTGTATTTGTCTCTGGCAAAATGTGTCAGACACCTCTAGGTTTGCCTGATATTTTCTACTTTTAGTTCCTCAGTTGAGCACTGGGAAAATAAGCAAAATATGTCAAATATGCCAGGGCAGAACACTATGACATAAACCATATATGCAGGAGGTTATTTTGTCTTTGCTGGGAGATGACTACTGCTGTCTTTTCTCAGTATCACTGTTCCATATCCTCAGGTATACTTTTTCTTTCTGCATTCAACAAGTGGCTATTTAAAACAGGAAAAGCCAGCAAGGAGTTCCTGTACCTCTTTCTTATTAAAACTGCGGTGCCAGAAGTCACTCATGATATAAAATGAAGCAGATTCATTAAGTGAAGAAAGTTTATTCAGCATTTCTTTTAAACTATTACTCAAAGTTTTGTTGCACATATTTAACTTCTGAAAAGGCTCTGTCATAATAAATGAATAATGTACAATGATAATCACTACAAAATATTGATTTCCTCATTTTTGAGTTTTGAAACAAGTAAAATCTCAGAAGATCCATAGGGGTTTTAATAAGGTTCAAAATGAGATTTTTTTTTTGGTCACTCATCTCGCTGGCTGCTTAAGCTTTTAAAAATTAATTTCAAACTGCTCGCCTGGAGTAGAATCTTAAGAGTTATTCTTTCTTTTCATTAGCTGCTTTTACTACAGAGCAATAAGAAAGAAGTGTGAAAACTTACATGTATGTCCAAGTACAGCCTGGGCAGCATCTGCACACATGAGTCCTGCAGGAAAGATGTTGCAATTTTGTTTAGAGAGAAACTTCTATCACAAACACACAACCTGCAATGCCTTTGCAGATGCAGTTTTTAGGTAGACTCACCACAGCTTTGGAGGTCTGTAGCTCCTTAAAGGACTCCGTGATTTCTTTGCTCAGAGACAACACTCTGGAGTAACAAGTTGGAGGGGCTGTGCTGGCTAACAGGGCAACAGAGAGCAGAGCAATCAGGCTCAGCAGCATCTTCATTGTGGGGAACTTGTTCAAAGGAGGAGGAAGGGAGGAAAGAAATCAGTTAGTGGTTAGGCAGCTACTGGTAAGCATCAACGAGTAAGTTTGACAAGTCAGCCCCCAATTAAATAGTCTCCTGCATCCATGGGGAAAAAAGAAAGCCTGGGGTTGGTCCAAGCAGCAGCTTGCTGCCGTTTTAAATTTCCTGCCAACCTATGAGGCAGGGCTGTGAGCGCTTTGCTGTCTAAAGCAGGGAAAGGAGGGAAGGAGGGTAACAAAAACAAATACTACTGGCACTTTTCATTCCAGAAAGAAAACAACCTAGTGAGCACCTCATGCAACAGAAATATGTGTAAGAAACAGTACAGGGTTATCAGAGGGTCATAGGCCCCCATCCTGTATGTGCTATGACACATATATTTCTTTCTTTCTTGAGAACATAACATACAACTGTAGGACTCCATAAACTGCAGATAGAAAGGTATCCTTCCAGGACTGTTGCCATATGTTGTCAGTATCAATCAGACTTGCTTGTCATCCTTAGCTGGCCTGAAAGGTTACTGCTATAAAGAAAACCTCCCAGATCCAGTATAAATTTCTCTTTTCAACCTCTATGCTCACAGTTTCTTAATCAAAACCATAGTGCTTGTTATCACTACTTGGGGAGACCTCTGTGTTTACAAATTCATGGTCTCAAACAGAATGAATACATCTCTGTATGGCTGTCATACATGTATAAAAACTATTTTGCTTTTTGAAATTGAATTTGTGCAGCTCTGTTCTTTTATTAGATGCCAGATGGAGCTGAGAAATCCAGATGTTGGGATGCAGACGTGAGGCTGAACTTATGTTGTTCTTATGTGTTAATTGTCCTGTAAAATGGAGGTTCCCTTAAACAAAGAACTGGTTATTTCACAAGCTATACTCCCCCCTAAAACAAAACCCACACCACCATTCAAATTAAGATTCTAGCTAGGCATTAACTAAAACAATAAAGTATCTGATGAAGTACTCCAATTTCTTGGCCTTTTAGTAAACCAGGAAGGTTCATCTGAAGGTGGGGAAAGGTGAAATAACTGTACATCTGTAAAAGAAAGGAGCTTCCCACCAGCCTTTTTAGAAAGAAAATCAAAATTTTGAAAACTAGTTTGGGGGAAAAAGAGGTATTCTATACTTTGCAGAGAACTCTGACTTCAATGTACCAAAACATCTGGAGGAAACACAGAGAGCTTCATACTACTGTCTTGTTATATGTTTCTTTACTATCATAAAGTACAATTGGTTTAGTAATACCATGTGTTCCTGAAGGTTAAAGTGGTAGATACTGAGAGGAAAGAAAAGTTGGGAGTCCTGGCTGTGAGGGATTTAGGATTGGCCTTGGCAAATGGGCTGCTTGGTTTTATTTTCCTGAAAGGGAGTTGTCTAGACAAGTGAATGAAGATGCCAGAGGAAGACAGGAAAACTTCTGAGATGGCCTCAAGCAGCTGGATCATAGATCTAAACACAGATCACAGAATCACAGAATCACAGAATCCTAGGGGTTGGAAGGGACCTCGAAAGATCATCTAGTCCAACCCCCCTGCCGGAGCAGAACAAAGCAAAGGCTGGACCCAGGCCGCACCAAAATATTTAACCTAATAAAAAAATGACTATCTGCTTTGTGAAGGGGAAAAGTTGCTGAAGTAATTTGATCTGAGATTTTTGCTCAGTTGCAGTATTACTGCCTTGTGGTTTCTCTTTGATCCCATATAAACTAACTCAAGGAAAGCCACCTATGATGGATGTCTGCTCAAATAGTTTAAAAAAATGAGCTACTTTCAGAAATACTAGGAAAAAAGGATTTTTTTTTATTTTTTTTTTTTATTATTTTTAAAAAAGAAGGACTGGAGTTTAATGTCCTCACCTAAAGTTTCCCCTCCCTGGGCCAGATAACATGCATAGTTGACTCTAGTCCAGCTGGATATTTTCCAATGCCTACTAGCTTATCAGCACTTCTGCACACCTCAGCACACAGAGTCCACAACTCAGTTCAAAAAAAGACAAATACTCTCTTCTCAGTTGTTTTCTATTTGTAGCTCATCAGCAAGATTATCCTTGGGCTCTGAATACATTCAATTTATGGTACAGATATGAGCAAATAGGTTCTATTTCTCTAAGAGTCTCACTGGTAACTTCAGGAGAATTTGCTAGTTACACTAGGCACTGGGAATCCTTTCAGTCTAAGGCACCTAGCATAACTCTGAACCAGATACACAGCTACTGAAGCCCTTCAAACTCAAAACTCTCTTTACAGTGGCTGTTTTTATCCAGTCACTTATGCAAAGCCACTTATTAATTCTGGTGCATACCTTGCCTTGGCAGAGAAGGTCTTTAACGGGGAGACACAAGCAATTCTTCACAAAGGCTAATAGCATTTTAGAGGTGATATTCAAAATGGGCAGAGCTACAGGAAGGAAAGGGGCTAAGATGAAAATATATTAGAGTCAAAAGTCGCCTAAGGATTGCCTCTATGGAGAAGCTGCTCTTTGCAGCCCTTGCAGTCTGTGGGACAATGCTCAGGCTGGCATTAGAAGGGAGCACAGAAAGAGTCAATCAGTATCACCATATCTGCAATGATCATGGTATGGATATCTTTGCTACAGATACATCTTTGCCACACTCCTCAATTCAGTGAGCATATGAGGGCTCTGGGGGCTCAGGACACATTCTCTCTGAGTTTTGCATCAACTCTTGAGGCTGATGATGCCCTGAGTGCTATTTACAGTGCACTAATTTACTTTTTTATAAGGAATATTCCATAGCAAAGCAGACACGTGGGCCGAGAGGAAAATTAGAAGCTTACCATGACATAATTTTTGTAAAAATTTTGAGCTATGTTATCCTTTTGCTTCCAAGTTACTAAAAATTCAAACAATAATATTTTTCTAAAAGTCAAAGGACTTACTATGCAAGCAGAAATTCCTCCCATGTTTGAACAGTCTACCAGGGCCTCCACCAACATTTGACAAAAGCCCTTTCAAATCTATGACTTCCTAATACCAAAATCCACTTGTTTATTATAAATGTTTAGTTTGAAATAATCGGGGGCTGCCATGAGACACCTCATGAAATGAGCTTCTGGTTATATTGAAAAATAGGAAAAGAAAAGCAAAATGGAGCCCTGTGACTCAGTTGGCTGTTGTGGAAAAGCTGTCACTTCTTGCTTCAGAGCAGAGCTTAACTTCCCTGTGAGCTTCGGTCGCAGCACAAAAGAGGTGTTCACAGGCTTTTTGGAAACCCTGGCTTTTAGGTAAAGGTCTTGTCTAGTTGTCAAGTTTTTCCCCACTGTACAACAGTGTAATTTTTTGAGCCTTTAGGTAGACATCAGCACTGAATTTAGGGGCAGGGGTGGTGCAGCCTCACACATTGCCCTGGGTCTCAGGGTTGCTGGCACACAACGTTGCCAGCTGTGCCAGTACAGAAGGGAAGCCAGATACAGGGGCACAGTGTGCCTGCATTTGAAGCTGGGGTAGTCAAACATGTCTCCTTTTCTTTTTCACGCTAGCCATAAGCCTCTGCTGGTGATTTGCATGGCTTGGCCAAGATGTGGGCAATGGACAAGGCAGGCAGGCAGGCAGGACCTGTCACGAGGCTGGTGTTCCAGTGCCATGTCCCTGTGAGAGTTATGCAAAAGTACTCTTTGCTTATTCAGTGATACAGGCTTCTTTTTTCTACACTGCTGTTGTTATTTTTAAAAATTTACATATATATTGAGGAAACAGATGTTACTGCTCTAAGGCCTGTTCTGAGATAAAGTGGTTATAGAAGCAGCTAAGCCATCTGGGTCAGAAAAAGAAATGAGATGTTCTGAAATCTGGAGGTCTTGCCAGCACGAACCTGGCACTGGGTACTTTCCCTGTGGGAAAACATATGGAAATGGGGAGTGCTGTGGTCCAGGACAGAGACAGGAGAGCCCAGCAGGGCTGGGGAATAGGAATAATTTCCTTTTCTGCCTCAGACCAGTGACCAAATCATTGACACTGGCTGTGCTTACCAGCCCTCTCTGCGGACAGTGTGTCCAACCTGCCCCTGCAGTGGGACAGGGTCTTGAGCAGCTGGATCCTGAGTCCCCTGGGGTATATGGGGCTCAGCATGATGGCAGTACCTGGGATGGGATGGCTCAGAGATGTCTGCACAAGCATCTGTAGCTGCAGTACAGATGTAGCCTGGCTTGTCTGTGTCTTGGCTGCTGTCTGTGTAATGGGGATTACAGTATTTCCCACGGACACTTGTGGGAACGCACCCATCAGCACCAGGGAGACGGGAGATTACACAGGTTTAGCCCTGTCAGTGATACTCTTTTCAGTGACTGCAAGGCTTATTGATTCAAGTAATTCAGGATTTAGAGTCTTAAGCCTTCACTGCCTTGCTAAGAAAAAGGCAATTTTACCTCGGAGTAACTCACAGCCCCCTGCAGTGCAATAACAGCAGTGCTTTCAGCCTGGCTCCCTGGCTCAGGCAGACCTGCCTTCTTTCCACCCTGCAGCACACAAGTGTGCCCCATCTGCGCTTCGAGACCACTCACATGTGTGAGTTATCTTAAGGTAATACCATTCTCTATTAACACTGAAGTCAGGACCTCAATAACAGGGTTTTGGGGAGAGAGCCTTGTTCAGATTTAGACCAGTCTTCAGCAATAAAAGCAAGTTATGCTTTCCTGCCCTCCCCTTGCCCTCGTTCCCCATCTTTCTCCACATGCAAATGTGGCAGCTGGCTGCACGTCTTATCAATTCTGGTCAGCTTCCCACCCTCCCTAATTACACTCACTATGAAAAATGATGTCAGCCAGCAAGTAATATATCAGAGGTGATACAAATAAATGTATTCATCTACCAAATTTGTCCCAAATACAAGCCCGCTGGGGAATTCAAGGGCTGAAGAAATGCAGAGTCTGAGTTATTTGCTCTCAGAGGTTGTCCCTCCAAGGAGCTCTTGTCTATGCTATAGTTAATCTGAAAGGAGATGAGGAACTTAATTTTCTAGGAATGATATTCCCGCACCTTTCAGAATAATTATATCACTAAAAGAAAATAAATGGATGAGACTGGAAGTGCAGGTCTGGATATCAACCTGGTCCAAGCCAAGCAGGAATTCAGAGAGACACCTCTGCTGAACTACAGCCTGCACAGGAGTTTTTTAGCAGCTGCTTAACATGCTAGCAGGCTCAGGTTTCTATTTATTCTTACCTAGAAACCTGCAAACATCAAAGCTTATGTTGCTGTGTATATTTCTAGATACAAACAACAGTTCTTCCAGCAGGCTGGCACAACCACAAGGTAAAATAAATTATCATCTCAGTTGGCTGAGAAGGCAAAGTATGGGTCCATATAATACATCTTGTCTCCATGGTTCCGCTTTCTTTTCATGTTTTATATTTAAATGTGGTAGGAAGAAATCCTGCCATCGCTGAAATCAATGACACAAGTCACAGACTCCTGCAGATCCACATTTTCACTCTAGATTAAAACTTGTATTCAGTTCATTGGCCTCAACAGCACAAAAGCCCTGAAGCCAAAGAAAGAGTAAATCAGATATATTATTGCTTGTGTCTCGCAGAGGGCATTACCTTTCTGAGTCCTGTCTATTGGAGACACAACACAGTCTCAAAGTCAGTGCCCTAAAACCAAATGATGGGGCAAATACCTTGTACAGGTATAAATACTCATCTGTGAAAAACAAAAATGTATAAAATAAGTTTGAATAATTGATGATCTGCTCTACTTGGTAAAGTCCAGAAGTAATGAAAAGAAGCTGAGTTTCATTCTGTTGAAGAAAATCAATAAACTTAATCATTGTATTTTTGCTCTGTTAACTTTCCTTGAAACAAAGATAAATAAATAAATATATGAGCATGTCAGAAACTGGCATCAATACCATACTGTGTTTCAGATGTAATTGTCATTTAAACTTGAATTTTATTCTTCATCAAAACCTTTTCCATTTTAAATATTTTTAATAAAAATAAAAACGGAAAAGAGAATCTCCTCCTGCTTCTGAATTACATGTAATTAATTCCCAGATGACTGAGTGTTCCTACAAGTGTGTTTTTAGTTTGTATTTGTTTAAGTCAGGTGACTAGCAAAAGAATTATTTGAAGATACGTGAAATGTAGCTGCACACATGCATGGTATAGTTGATAGCTCTCTACAGAAATAAGACTATAGCTTGCAGGAGGGTCTTGCCTACACCAGGAGGTTGCTCTGCCACTCCAGCAGAGACTAAGCAGTGGCAGCATTGTCCCCATCTCTCTGGATAACTGTAGGCAGCATTCAACAGGTAGTTTTGAGAATGTGTGCAAAGATGAGGTGGCAAACAGGGCCTGTCCTGCCTGCATGGCTGGTTGTCAGGCAGCCTGGCCGTGTGTTAATCCACAGCCCACCGCAGCATGGAGTGGGTCTTCATCATCACTGACTGGATGAAAGATGAGTCAGATCTGAGGGTGGCTTGAGGGACTTTCTTGGCAACACAGTGTCTACTTACTCTCATAGTTTTAGAAAGTTTTGGTTTACCCTCACAGTTATTCCCAAAAGGAAAGAGAAATAATGATACAAAACAGAGACAACATTAGAGCTGGGTAATGTACTGAGGAAAGCACCAAGGGGTGACACAAAAAGAAATATTTTGACTGAAGAATCACCCCAGTTGCAGCATTCTGCCTTTCACGTGTAGAACAAGCCAAGGTCTTTAACGTCTATGCTTTTAACTTTGGACCATTAAGCTAATTTCCATTAGAAGGCTAATCAAATGAGCATTTATTTTCCTCCTTTCTATTTGGCTGCAGCTTTTCTTGTTTTGGTTTGGTTTGTTTGTTTGTTTGTTTGATGTTTTAGAAGGGTTGTGGCTGGGGAAGTGAGAACTTGGCTTGATTCAAAATGTAAATGTGATTCTATCAATCTTCCCCTTCCCTAATAGGCTGCCTGGGCATTTTAAGGGCATATAGTGAAAAGGAAATTGTGACTGTTAGAGAAAAGCCGGCCCCCTGCTGCTCCTGTTCATATTTATTTCACAATCAGCCCATTGAAATGGTGTGATTCACACTCTGATGTTGTCGTTGTCTAGCTGGCAAAGTCACTGGTGAATTTAAAGAAGTTTCCCAAGCTGAAAACCAGGCAAACTGCATTTGGGGCAAAAAGCAATATTATCAGCAATGAGAGCTAGTGAGTCACTGCAGTGATCTCTCTTGCTGAGAGCTGGGGCTACCCTTGCAAATGAGCAGCTCTCCTGAAATAAGAAGCCCTGTTCAAAAAAACTGTGAGAAGCGTGTTGCTTTTGAAATGTAAAGTGTCCTTCTGATATACATATACATAGAGTATACAAGAGTAAAGTCATGCTAAAGTTTGCGGAGGCAATTTAAATGTTCTTTGTTAAGACACTGTTCCTCAAATAAATAGCCCAAAAAGGGTAAAAGCATGTGTGAATGCACAAGAGGGAAAGAGGCTGCACATTTCCCCAGTAATCCTGGGGAAAGAAAACCCTGTCTATTTACCTTAAATTATCCAGGGTTAATATATTCATCATCTACTTTATAAACAAAGAGTTTGTATTAAATAATGACTACCTGGTAACACAAAGACACACACAGCTGAAGTATTATCTTTACTATATTAATCAGATCTATCTTTGTGACTAGGATTACCATACACCCTTCCACTGACACAACTTAAAAACAAAAGTTTAGGAGCCAGTAGCAACATAGAAGAAGATCTGAATAGCCTAAAGAAATAAAAGATCAATAGAGACAGGATTAATGGAAATAAATAAATCCAAAAGTATTATGTGTTTGGCTACGAGTTTTTGCATAGAATTTCTGTTGTAATGCAAGAGCTCATTATAAGGCAATGATAGAGGAGACAAGAAAATGTGCTAATTTTATTACCGCATATTTTCTCATTAATCATATTAGCCACTAGTCAGAATTGCCATGAAAAGGTGAGTGTAATCTCAGGAAGTGTCAAAAGATTGCCAGCAGGGACAAGGAGATATTGACATTGGTGTAAAAGCAGGGATCTGCTCATCTGGCATATTACATACACTTTTGGTTACCCATGGCCAAGGAGAATGAATTCAGACTGCATGGGATGCAGAATGAACAACAAGATTATACAGTGAATGGGAGAGGTGGGACAATGTGGGCATTTTTCCCTCCTACCTCCCTTTCCTTGTCGCCCTAGTTACTTTTCCAACAGCTGGGTCCTTGTCCTGCTCTCCTGGCAAAGTCAGCTGTTGGCTCTGAGGCTCAGGACACTCCAGCCCCATTGCAGTCTCATTTATTCACAGCCCATTCTCCCATAACTCCTACTAGGAAGTTGTGTAATAGGAGTGGAAGAGAAGGTGGCCCTATAGACAACCTCTCTACACATATACATCGCAGTCACTCAGAGAAGTAGAAACCCAGTCACACAAGGACTGCAGAGTCCAGGGAAGCTGGAAACTCTGTTTCTGTGCTGCCCTTTGAATTGGGACTGTCTTAACTGCTGACCGGTAGCCATCGCTGTGACTGATATGAGAATTGAAGCTGCGGAGGCATAGGGCAATGGTCTGTGGCTTTCTAGGAGGGAGACCACAGCGGCCTGAAATAGAAGCTGGAGGCCTCGGCATCCAGCCCACAGAAGGATGTGCTAACACACTGGACAGAGAAGTACAGCTGCCGCACCAGGTCCTAGTCTGAATACAGCATTAAAAGTGCTGTGCAAGAGGTGCCTGCGCAGCTACGAGGTAGCTCTATTCTCAGAAAGGCTGGGTGTACTCCCAGGAATGTGAACAGCACATGTACAGGCAGCACAGCAGCTGTCACACTAAAAATCACTCTCAGAGCATCAGCCTGTTTTATTCATTAATTGTACACTAACAAAAAAGGTTAGTATAAATTTTGTTCACGTCAAAAAGACAGAGTTTCAATTCTTCCTATTGCATAATTTAGGTACATGAGCTTCTGTACTAAAACAATGTGCCAGGCAGAGAATGATAGCATTGTCCACAGCATTTTCCCTCTGACACCATTGACAAGAGAAATGGAGCGCATAGAGTCAAAGAAACAGAACAACATTCAGGAAAGTATCAAAGTGATCAAAGGAGACTCTTTGATTCTGCTTTACACACACTTTTCAAAGAAGGGTTACATTTCCAAACACAGTGCATTGGTTCTTGATGCCAATAAACAGGCTCTGTTTAGTTTTGTACTTTAGTAGGAGTAGGAACAAAAAAACCATCTTTAGTGAGATGCAGTTTCTAAGTCTGCTATCAAGCATTGAACTTGCTAGGAAAAGCCTAAATGTATTTGTTGCTCTCTGAGGATGCTGAGTTCTCATTGAGAGAGACCTGGTGTCAGGCCTGAGTAGCCCTGTAGAGGAATCAGCATTTGCAAGCATGAGGAAAAGGTCTGAGGTGATGTTTTTGTTCATCTGTATTTAATACACCTCTTTGTTAACAGACCAAGCCTCAGGGGAAAAGAGCATCTTACAAAGCATGCGGAACATGTTTGAAGAGCAGTTTGGAAAAGGTGTGTGGTTGTAGCCCTTTTATAGCTAGAAAATATTGATTATTTTAATGTATTTATCTCCCATTCTTTTCCCTGAGAAACAGGCAAGGTTTCAAGGCTCCTGATCTAAATACACTGGAACAAAATACTATTTTTTGATTTTATAATTTGACCATTAATGATGTCAAGCATGAAGCTTTTCTTATACCCTGGCAGGATGTACTCCATTTCTGTCTTTATAAAATCTGATTTTCTCTCTGTGCTGCAGCAACTGTAAAGCACAAGCTGCCCCCGGGGAGGTATTTTGTTTAGCCGTGCGGATGCATTCCTCCAGGAAATATTGAAGCCAAACCACACACACACGCACACGCACACACAGGCACTGTATTAGAAGAATTCAAACCTTGAACAGAAAACAAACCACTACTGGGTCAGGCATCTGAACTCCAGTGCATGTTGAATTGCGTTTTTCACATTTTTCTTTGTTTTTACCAGCTGAGGCAGTGAATCAATACAGGCCCTTTCCAAATACAGAGAACATTGCCCAAGGACAGCCCTCTATCCTCTGGCCATGTCAGAGCTAAAAAGTCATGGAAAAAAAATTGCAAATTTGCATTTCCAGGACTTAACTTGTTTTTCTCATGTATGAGACAGATACGGGCAGTGGTAATAGTTATTAGTAGTCAGAATTTACTGCAGTGTAAACATCCAGCATGTGACTCTGGAGGAAAAATCTCGCAAGGCAGGAGATGTGAGAAGACATAGATGTATGTTTGCTTTTTCATGCATTCTTTCCTTTTTGTTCACTGAAGGTAGAGCTAAGAGAAAAGTCAAGCTCTATTTTTTTCTGAGATGGAACTGGACTTTGGCACCCCTCTTAGCAGCTAGTGTCAGGAACCACACAACAGATACAGTGGCATGGATGAAACTATCAGAGTCTGACCCTTGCTTAGGACGTGGCTTCTGCCCTGCAATGGAGCTACTAGTAGGCCAGAGCTACTCTCAAATTGAAAGACATTCTAGTGCTTTCTTGGGGTTTTTTTAGCTTTATTTATTTATTGCATTTATCTATTTATTCCTCCCTCTTCTTTATCTATTGAACTTTTATTTATCAAGCTTTTTATTTATTTAACTTTATTTATTTTGTGAGTTCCAACCACAGGAAGGGAAGACAACAAGGAATTGTGAGCTGGATGCAGACTGCTCAGATTAGCAAACATGATGCCAATCCATGAGAGTCGCTGATGCAGCCAGCCCCAGTGACAGGCTTCCCATCTCTGCTGTCGAAGCAAAGCCCATGAGGATCACAGCCCCTCATGCCAGTGAGCTCAAGGACAGTCTTTCTTGGTGTTCCCTTCATTACCTACTGCCCCAAGGGGCAGCAGAGCAGAGGAAGAGACAGAAGGTCCTGTCTTAAATGGGCAAAGAGCCCAGGAGGTGCCAGTGTTTGATGCTGGAGTGATACAGAATAATGGCTGCGCTCACAGATAAAAAGATCACAAGCCCTGGGATGGAATTTTGCAGTTTGTTTTACTCAAAGGCACTACCGGATAGGGACTAAGTTTTCATGTTTTGGGCAGTCTTGAACATACCATTATTTCTCAACAACTGATTCTAGTAACTAGAAAGCAGATACTTAAAAACTAGTATAAGACTAACGTAAATAAGAGTGTTTCCCCTTCAGATTATTCTGCTGCTTAAGATGACATTAAACAATAGGTGTGACAATTAAATTCTTGGAAGAAATACAAGCTAATTTTGGATTATGCTGCTGATGCTGAGGCATTCTTCATATAGAACTGGTATATAAATTACTTGAATTTCCAGTGCAATACATGAAGAATTTTCAGCTGTGTCAGGGATCAGCATCTGATGCTGACCACTTTTTTAAAGAAAGCACCGGTTACAAGGAGAAGATTGCATTCTTCTTGGGAGAAACCCAAGGTCTGCATCCATCTTGAGAACATGAATTTAGGCAGACTACTGAATTCAGTAAGAACACTCTTCTACTTGGAACTGTGTGCACACATGTACCTACAGCATACATGGTAAGAAAAAGACACCCAGAAAAAGTTGTTGACTAATACTTGTGTTCAACTGCCTAGTCAAGCAAGCTATGCTTTGGTTGACTCCATGTTGGAGTTTTTACTGCATAATTCAGAATCATCTTTAATAAACCATTGGTCCTTCTGAAGCATAGATGCCTTAGGGAATGTAATAATTTTTTGCTTTTTTTTGTTTATGCATGCTTTATTTTCTTAATTCCTTTCATCTTTTGGCTCACAGCCTCCAGCAAAGAAACGAAGTCTACTGTTAATGTGACTTACTGGAGGATGTTGAGAGCACAGAATAAGAGGACACTAGATGTGATTATCTATTACGCTGCTGAGAGCTGGAGACTAATTTCTAGATGACATATGTTGTTAGCGCTGCTATATGGATTACAGCTTAGGGGGCAAAGTCATAGAAAAAGACTCCCACTGAGCTAGAAGCTGTGCAAACATGTGGTGAAAAGATGATCTCTGGGTCACAGAACTTTGCTATAACCTCTGCACACTTCTCTCTTCAACCTACTGCCATTTTTCTCCCAAGAGTGTTTCCTTACATGCATTAATAACAATATGCTTTCCTTGTCTGGCAATTGCATGCCTTGCTTAGTATTTTTTTAATGAAAGTGATAAATGAAAAATGTCTGTGTTAATATTGGTGGGTTCCTTGCTGTTTTGTCTACTGGCATCAATGAATCATTCCCACTTGAGAAAGCAGATTTAGAAGGTAATCAAATTTCTCTCCTTTCCAAGACACATTGTGTTCCTGAGCACTCTGCCATTTCTGGTGTTAACCAGTCACACGTGCAGAGCACATACATCTGAAAAAGTCTGCATCTGGTTTGAGTGCTGTTGCTGATAGGTTTGGGGTTTTTGTGTACGTGGGATGCTCAGTCTGGCCAGCTTTTCCTCCAACAGCTCTCGGAAGCATATATGCTACTTATCGAGTTTATTTCATCCAGCAAACCTTAGGATGAATAGCAAGTTCCCTGTGACAGTCTTTCTGGACAATTTCTTCTGTTTTGGTCTAAACCTGAAAGGTGAATTCTTCGTTGCTATTACCACTTTGCTACCCAGTCCAGAGAAGAGAAAGGTTTGTCAGCACCCAAGTGCAGAGTTTGGTTGTCCTGCTGCAGCTCTTGTATTCCCTTCAGAAGGCCTCAGCTCAGTCCCTGCCATGGATGAGCTGTCACATTAATGTCCGTAACACTGTTGTATCAGAAGAGTCTCATCTGGCTTTAGACAAGTCCAATGCCAGCCACTGGACTGTGTGTACTGCACGCTCAAGAGGTGTTATCTTCTCTGTGGTGGCTTCATCTTGATGACACTGAGGACTGAAAATGAAATATTGTGAGCTGGTACATTGCCAAGAGTTAAGCTGAAAAGCCAGAGGGTGCAGGGAAGAGGGACAGCACAGAATGAACTGTGGGCGAGCAGTCACCCTGGTAAATGACCAGCAAGTTCTGCACTGACGTGAATAAAGCAAGCAAGCAGTAGTTGTATGTTCAATGCTGTCTAAAGAAATGATTGCCCAAAATACAGGAAGAAAACACACATTCAGATGTGTTTTAAGCATGCACAACACTGCTTTAGAATTTATCTATTCAGTGACTGAACATATCACGGCTCTTTACATTCAGGTAGCACATAGAGCAAAAATAAAAATAAATGGGTTGATTGTTTCACCATATTTTACTCTGATTTTTACGATTCTGATAATTTTTCTTTCCTGTCTAATATTCAATTTCAAAGGCAGCTTTTAAAGTCGCTTTAGTAATTGGATTATATTCAATGCTTTGGTAACTACACAGAGGTATCTTGGTGGACAGAGTTTACATACCAGGACAGATTGCTAGAGATTCAGTTTTCACTTAGTGCAGTGCAGGAGGTGTATCCTGACTCTTCTGGATATATTACTTTACAAATAGTCCCTGTGGTACCCTTCTTAAGAAAACCAGATGCTTTCTGGTCTATTAATTTTCAGCAATCAACTGAAACCAAACTGCTTTGAAACCACTTGAAGAAGCTTGCTTACCCAGCTTTTTGAAAAAGCGGAGATTTTAAATACTTTTGTGCTGGATTTCAAGATGTGACATTTTCTGTCATAACCACTAGTAAGGTTGTCGTTAGTATTTATGTAAGACAAGTATCCAAGGACTCCAGTGAAGTAGGCATGTGTAGCTAGTGATCTGGAAAATATAAGAAGCAATGGGAAAACAAGAGGAAAAGAAAATGTGGATAGTCAGTAGGAGTATTTATTTGCTCCCAAATTACTGCCATGTCCGTGGGCTATAGTAGATCAACATGAGCTAGGATGGTTTGGCCCCTCGCACTCTTGCTGCTACCATGTTCTTGGGACGTGACTCAGGAGACTGCCAGGACTTCTGCCAAATCCTCATTTGTGAGCACACTGGCAACTGCTTTCCTTGCCAGGAATGAACTCCACCACCCTATGTGAGAAAAGGTCACTGTTAGGGTCGTAGCAAAAACAGTTTATATAAACAACAGGTTTCACCACCAACATGATTTTACCTTAACATTTTCACTTCTGTGTTTTTTATCCCCTTCTGAGGGCTGCGGTTGGTCTATTGAAGATTCTCGTAATTCCAGCAGTAGGCCACAGCAGGCTCCTTTCAATCAACAGCATCAGCGTCACAGCAAGCAACACCAGTAACACATTTCCCTCCAAGCAAGCACACTCTGACTTCATTCAGGCTCACAAAAGTGCTCCAAATCCCAAATCACCATCTCCCAGCCCAGCAAGACAAAGGCTGCCAACTGAGTTGAAACAAAGCGCATAAGCAAGTTGAAACATTTTCTCCCTACAGAAAAATAACCAAAATATTTGCACTTTTCCTACCTGCAGGAACCTCTGTTCCTTCCCATGGTCTTGCTGCAGTGTTTCTGCTCTCCAGGCTGAGGGCTCTGCCCTTTGGGTGGGAAACATGATCCTTCTCTGACCTGGAGTCAAAAACTTCTCATGCTTCTCAAGGAGACATGAAGCGACTCCAACTTTTGAGAACCTCGGTACTAAATGAAACAGGTTTGAAAAGCTGCCTTCGGTGATGATAATCAGGTTTTGGCTTCAGAGCAACAGAAGCAAGAACCATGTTTTCTTCAGCTTCATTTCTTTTATTTCCAGTTATAGAATCATCGAGGTTGGAAGAGACCCTCAAGATCAACCACCTGTAGGTTGGACACCACCTATCTACATTACCATTAACCCATATCACCCAGAGCCACATCCAGACGCCTCTTGAACACTTACAGGGACGGTGACTCCACCACCCCCTTGGGCAACCTATTCCAATACCCAATCACTCTTACAGTGAAGAATTTTTTCCTAATGTTCAATCTGAATCTCTCCTGCTACAATTTAAAGTAATTTCCTCTTGTCCTTTCACTATGGGCATGGCAGAAGAGACCGACTCCCACCTCACTCCAACCTCCTTTCAGGTTGTTGTAGAGAATGACGAGGTCCCCCCTGAGACTCCTCTTCTCCAGACTGAACAACCCCAGCTCCCTCAGTCATTCCCCATCAGACATATTTCCCAGTCCCTTCACCAGCTTTGTTGCTGTTCTCTGGACATGCTCCAGCACCTCGATGTTCACCAGTTGCCTCACTACTTTAATCTTATTTTCCAGCTTGAATGCGCAATGGGGCTTTCTTTACAGAAAATACACACATAGACAGAGGAATAGATGCTGCAGGTGGCAGTCACTACTGGGCATTGGCATTTGCTGAGCAATGAGGTTATTTGTAATTCTACTCATAAATGTTTGCTGGGAAGCAGAAGAGACAGCCACCTTCATATGCACCCAAACCAGGATCTTATTGGAAGCTGGTGCCATTTCTGGGGTTCTAATGTTATTTACAATCGTCTATGAATGTCATCATTCTCACAAATGCAGTCCAAAGCTATTTTAAAGTATTATCATTAAAGGGAGGTAAAATCACAAAATTAATGTAAAAATCACTGTTTACTTTGTATCACCAGTTGTAGAAAATACTTTCAAATACAGAGGTGTATTATTTTCCCTTCTCCATTCTTGTTTATGGAAGAGTTCAGAAAGATAAAAGAGAAAGTCAGGAAAGACACGAAATAAGTATCCTTAAAGGGTGATAAGCACAACTGTGAAGGTTACAGTAGATCTGGAAAATGTAAAAATACAGATCAAGTTGTCATCCATCTCATTTCTGTGTCAGAGCAAGAGAAATTGGGCATGGGCCCATTCCATGCTGGGTGCCTTTGTCCTCCTCTGTCCTGGCTGATTCTCTCCTGAAAAATCAGAAGAAAAAGATATCTATAAAATAACACTTTAATAGATTTATATTTATTTAAAAGTTTAATAATTTTTAATTCTAAATATATTTTAAATGCATTAAAAATGGTAAAATTCAGATTTTTAAAAACAAAAATATAATTTAAATGTGATTTTAAATGATGACAGTAGTTTTCTTCCTAAATTAAAATATGTGACCCCACAGATTTCTCAGAAAAAACAGTGCTATAATATCTGAATAAAGGAGAGGTGACAGAATGATGGGGAATTTCTTCACATAATGAGGACTTATGACAGTGTCAAATCAACAATGTTAAGGGGCTGCAAATATCCTAGAAAACTGCAGATGTGATGAGCTGAACCGATTTTCCACTTCTGTGCTGACCAGTCTGTGTGGAGGGTTCCTTGCCCTTCCTAACCAAGCATGGCTATTCCAAACTGGGTGACCAATTGTACTCTAACAAGAAAAAAATTGCTGTTGCGAATGTATGTCACCCTGCAGGTTTAACTCCGGGAGTCAGACTCATTTCTCACAGCTGACTGGTTGCTAAGGACAGCTGATGTACATGGCTATAGTCTGCTCATTGCCTGTCGATATGCACTGTGCTGGGGGCTTTTAATAGGATGCCTCTCCTGCTACTTTTACAGATTTTTCTATTTGAATCATTGCTTGAATATAAATTAAGCTAAGCTGGAGTGTAATATAGAACTAAGTGCTGAGGTATCTGTATATAACAGAGATTTTCTTCACCAATAAGCTATGTTTTTAGATTATTTTTTTTTATGAAGGGAGTAATAAAGAATAGGTAAATTCTACAAAAAGACTAATGATATGCTGTTTCATGTCCATGATATAATGGCAGAAATTTCAACTGGGATCAAAAAAAGCATGAAATAGAGACTATAGCCTCTTTAGAGGCCAGGCAGTCAGAAGTCTGGAGACATCTTCTGCATCTGTATTAGCAATTGGTTCAGTGCCATGAGAGCAGATCTGGAATGGGAAAGAGCTGGTGCTGCAGCTGTAATGTCCACACTGTATGTGTTCTGGGAGTTTCACTTTGACTAGCTCTGGTCTGATCCCATGGGATAATGGCCCAGTACCAGTCGGGGTGTATTAAGTGGACTCCCACAGGGCACCTTCTGGTTTTAATTCATCCTAAAGGAATCAGATTATGTTCTGAGACTGCTCCACAATGCAAAGCCCAGCACAACATCGACTTAACTGTGATTGTCTTTAAAAGTGCACTCCTGTGTCAAACCAAACCAGTAATGTGATGCAACCAGTACTGGGGGGAAAAAACCCCAAACATCTGATCACAGTCCTAGGAGACATGTTTGTACAGGGTAACTTTGCAGTAGTTTCACTCTAGAATGATCCTAGAACTGAAAAGATAAACATACCTTCATGGAAAGCTTTATCAGTCTCATTTTTTGCTCTAACTAATGCATGATCTGGGAGTAAAGGAGCTTAATCAGTTCATGGAAATTTAATTTATAGAATTTGGTGATGACTTTGGCTTCATAACAACATTCTGTCAGATAACTGGGTTCTTGCAGTAATTGCCTGTGGTTCCAGTAAATGCAATACCAATGAGCAGCAAAATGCTTTCGCATGCTTATGTGTGACCAAAGGTAAATTACCAGGTGCCAGATGCATAACTCCTATTTTTCACAAGGTGTAATTACATATCTTTAATTTTCCAAGGCCATGTGGCTCTCAAGCACCATTAGGTCTCACTCACAAATCACATTTAAATCTATCCCTCCTACTCTGTCTCTTCTACCATCCTATTGCACTGATTATGCTCTAGTATGCATATATTAAATGTATGTGTAGGAAAGGTCTTTATGAGATAAGGGCAAAGAAAGATGTGATCAAATCTGAAGAACAGCAAAACAAACAAAACAGAGGAAAATATACAGCTATTAGACGTCTTTCCTTGGGCTGCAGAGTTTTATTGCAGTTTTTCCTGAAAATTATCCTAGTGTTCATTTTCTACCCTCTAAGCAATTAACATAGTGGAAAAATGATAAAATTACTAATTTCAAGAACATTTACAAAAATTTGGATTTTCATTCAATTTGTTGCACAGGCACACGGCAACCTTCAAATTCTGTCTATTGGTTCTGTAAATTTGTATGATGTGGTGGACAAAGTGCTGGACCAGCGTGGGGTGAGGTGTGCGGCCGAGTACCTGTTCAAGTGGAAAGGCTTCTCCAAGGAACAAAACACTTGGGAACCGGAGAATAATCTAGATTGCCCAGAGCTGATTTTGGATTTTAGGAGAAAGTATAAGAATTTTTAAAATAAGTGATTTTTTCCCTTTTTGTTGAAAACTTGAACAATTCATGAACACATCTATGAAGGCTTAACAATGACAGATTTTAGCAAACAGCTTGAATGGGATATGCAGCAAATAATGTTTGTCTTTATTTTACAGACCCAATTAATTTTGATAACCGTTCCTTCAGGTGCTGCTTCTGTGAATAATTGATTTTTCTTTCTGTGCTCAGCTACTTGTGTACAAAATCATCATGGCTCCTCCTACAAAGCTCAGTTATCATGGGCTTACTTCAGCAGATACTTTTAATTTTCAAACCATGAGCTTATATTTTCTTATGAGATAAGAATACATGTCTTGAGCTGTTTCAGTGTTTTATGTCCAAAAAAAAAAAACCAACACAAAACCAGAAAGAGCAACTGTAGCTATATTCCTGAGGAGAAAAGAAACAGGAGAGCTGTAAGTCACCCTGGCACCCCTATTTACTATTTTGCCTTAACAGCCCAAATGCAATAGCTCTACGAGAACAACTTCTGCCTCTTAACTATTCTAAGTAGTTCTCTTCACTACTTGAGCTACTTTATGAGTTCTTGAAAGACACTCTGCAGGTTAGGAAAGATTGGGAAGTCTGTAATTTTACATCAGTCAATACTACTGGTAAATTACCAATCAGAAGAAAGGATGTGACAAAACACAGTAAGACAAGCTATTAATGGAGAATCCCCAGAGCTTCAGATACGGCTATATTACATGAAGAGGGGAAGAAAACAAAAGTCATTAAATAGTAAAGCTTATTAAGCAGCTAAAACTGAGGGGAACATAAACCACACAAGGCTGGTACAGGCTGTGAAAGAGAATGGCTGGGCTGTTACACTGCAGGGTAATGGCTGCACCTCCAAGCAGCAGAGGACCCAGAGCCAGATGCTTGAGGAAGCACAGATCTAGTCAGACCTCCTTTGGAATATTTACTGTGAAGAGGAGCAGGAGGCATGTTAGGTTACTGGCAGGACCTTGTAGCTGTTATGCTGGAAAAAAGCCAATGCAGCTGCTGAGGAGATGTCTTGGGGCTATAAACATCCCTCACCTGCTCTTGCCTGGCCTTGTTCTCCAGCAACACTTACTCCTACAGAACTGTTGTTGGAACCAATTTGTCTCTTTAAAGAAAGAGAAGATCTGAAAATGCTTTTATTTGCCCCTTCCTGAAGCTGCAAGAACTCTGCTCTGAAAAAAAAATACTTTGTATATTAAAACACAGAATCACAGAATCACAGAATCCTAGGGGTTGGAAGGGACCTCGAAAGACCGTCTAGACCAACCCCCCTACCAGAGCAGGGTCACCTAGAGTACATCACACAGGAACACATCCAGGCGGGTTTTGAGTGTCTCCAGTGAAGGAGACTCCACAACCTCTCTGGGCAGCCTGTTCCTGATGGAAAGATGAAGTGTGCTATGGTGAAGGAGTGTGCACAGCAGGAGTGGAACATGGGAGTGCCTGGTCTCAATTTCAAGTTGAACATCACCGTGCTCAAACAATAGTTTGATCACAACAAAGTTCCATGGTCCCCAAATCTTTTGTCATGTATGTGTTTTGATGCCCTTGAATGCTTTAGAAAGATTTCTCTCCAGCATCCCAAATATAAAATTAAAGACTGTGACTAAAACCTGTACAGGCAGAAGATATTTTGTCCTTGCTTCCTGTTGATGTACCTGCATGCAGTAGACCAATCTCTTGTCTTTTTTTTTTCCTTACATTGCCAAAGGCTTGACTCTGTCCCCATCACAGCTGTTTCACATCAAAGTATTGCCAGAACCTTAACAGGACAGACACATGTCATCTGGCAAAGGGCTGACACCAGGTTTCTCAGATTCCAACAGTAACCATTGGGCTTTGCATTCTCATACTGTGGACTTCCAAACATCAGTCATATCAAGGAAGGAACTTAGAAAGAACTTTCAAAAGTTTTCCATGTTGTTTCTATGATGAGGTAAATACATAACGCCTGCCATGTTGAATTCCACAGAAACAGGTAAAAGCTACAAAGGAACAATATCCTCTCTATTTTGAAGTGATTTCTGCTACATACTACAGTGAAAATCGCTTAGGGTTCATCAGTCTGAGATTTAGTGTAACAGTGTCAAATTACAAGATCGGCATAATGGGCCTGATCAGGCTGTGACTGAAGCCAATTGCAAAAACATGACTCAGTAGTAATAGGTCCAAACTGGGGCCAGCAGTTCTGGAGTTGTAATCATTCCTGTTCTCATATTCCAGTATCTTCAGTTTCTTTTCTCTCTGTGAATACACACAGGAGGCTGACTTCATTTCTATAGACAGTCACATTTTCTGAGGGACTCCAGTGGGTTTAGGGCTGTTTCTAGA
This sequence comes from Aegotheles bennettii, assembly GCA_013398125.1. Lineage (NCBI taxonomy): Eukaryota > Metazoa > Chordata > Aves > Caprimulgiformes > Aegothelidae > Aegotheles > Aegotheles bennettii. The sequence continues at coordinate 327,083 of VZRW01010258.1, read as the reverse complement.
GCTATTGTGGTCTGGACTGATGTTCACTGTGCATATAGGCAGTTTAATCTGTTTTGATTACTTGGCTGATATCAGAATATTGTATAGATAAAGGATATATGATAAGTAAGACTAGAACTTAGCTAGAAGCCTAGACGCAAACCCACTGCAATTTGAATCCCACTGTGTTCAATGTAGTGCAGAGTCAATGCTCCCCTCTTCATCAGTTTAGGGTTCTGTACAAATAAATAGTTCTAGTTTTTCTCTAACACATTACTTACACAGACTTCCTTGCTCTTCTTGCTCTTTATGTCCAACATATTTTATAGATGCTGTAGTAAAGGCTTTCCATGATTCCCCAAGTTTAGCTGGGATCAAACAGTTTCTTCCTCTCCTGAAACAAAGCTGAGCATATAGCAGGGCTCTGAGTAATTGGCTGTAGTCGTGCTGCTTTCACACTGATGCAACATGAGTGAAGCAGCTATTTCTTAGCTTTTAAAAACCTTATTGAATGCTTTTGGCCTCCCTGTAAAATGGAGGATGAGAAAAGACACACTTACAATCTAACCATGAGATTTGATTCTATGCAACTTGTCTGTTAGTCTATTCCATACTCCATTGACTTTTCTGATGGGAAGACTGGAGCCCCTTTCATCCTCGTGCAAACCCATGCGTGGGTGACCCATACTGAGATTAGTTCGAAATCTGTTCAAAACTTCATTATGTTTTAAATTTTTGCCTTGGGGATTGGAGCTTAGACTGCTGGGGAAGGAGCAGTTGGGAGAGCAGGTTGGGAAGCCAAACTAAACCACTGCCTTCCAGCAAGGTCATAAGACTGGCAAAGTAAAGGAAACTTTGATGTATGCTTGGACCAATTCTTGCACCCTGTCACTTGCATGAGTATGCCAGATGATGCTAAGTAGACTCACTGCTGCTTGTGGTAAACCTCGATAAAACTCCAGCTTTTTAACACTACCTTGATAGAACCTTAGGAGAAACAGTTTCCTCTAAATTCATCCAGGGATGAAACAGGACTCAGTCAATTTGCATAGGCTCTGGCCTTTCTCAGGAAGAGCAAGTGCTTATGCCTGAAGAGTGACTAGGAAACTGTCAGCATGTGTTTCATGTTCTATTTCTTTTTTGCCTCGTTTAGTGAGTGCTCCCAATGTGGAAGTTCCCCAAAATACAAATAAAAAAGGAGAAGAGAAGAGAAGAGAAGAGAAGAGAAGAGAAGAGAAGAGAAGAGAAGAGAAGAGAAGAGAAGAGAAGAGAAGAGGGAGAACATTTTACTTGGAAGGGAACTACAGTGATCATCTAATCCAACTGCCTAACTGAAAAGGAGTTGGTTTAAACCACGGAGCCCATTCTCATGCCTGAATTGAGACATTGACTCCAAATGAAGGTTTCTAAATCCTTACCCTGCCTGAACTTTCTTCTGAGAAGAAATCTAACCACACCACCAGTAAGCACCTCTTGGTGAGCTGGAAAACCAGTAAAAATTGTGTTCCTCTGTCACTGATACTGACTCTAAAAATGCCACTGCCTCTTGATGAACATGGTGAGCCCTACCCGTTTCCACAATGGCAGGAGGAACACAAGAGCAGCGAACGTGATTCTTCTCAAGAAAGAAGCAAGCAGAAGTAACCACCTCTTGTGTGGGGACCCTATTGTTTTCCAAGGAGGAATTTATTTTTACTGCATCTTTCCTTTTAAAGTAGTCACAATCATGAAGATAAGAGATACTGTTTTAATATCTAACAAGATATTAACTCTGAGGTAGCATTCAAACATAAGAACATCAGTGCAAACACTCTGCAATTTACAAATATTAGCATATCAACAGGATATGCTTTGAAATCAAGAACTGTAAGGTCACCCTGTAAGTCTCATCAGAAGTCTTTTAATACAAAAGCTGTAATCACAGAATTACTGGCTTTAAACTACTGAATTCCCTAAGGGGAGTTTTATACGCAAAGGAGTGTAATCATGTTGGATTTTCTCTATTGCTAACTCTGCATGGAGATCTGAAAAAACCACTATTAATCTAAGCCAGACAACATAGGCCTTAAATGAAAATGTAAAACAATATCTTAAAATTATGTTCATACTGATTGCAGCTTCTCATTTATAGAGGAAAAAAACCCTCTATTAGACTGTCCTTTTTCCCTACCGCATTTTCTGCATAGGCTATGCAGTGTTTACCCGCTAAAAATAAAACATGTTTTTAAGGTTAGAACTTGGTTTATCTCAAGAAAAAAATTATCATCTTTTAGGAGAACAGATAAGCAGGAGAAGTTGGATTTGATTCTGGTCTGGCAAGACTTACAAGCTCTGTCTGCTGTAGCTTAGAAATCTCTGTCCCAGAAGAGTAAATATTTAATTGTTCTGGAAATGCCCAGGCTTCATAGAGCTTAGTTGGTATGCATGATGTTACGATTTAGCATTTCAGATTCACTTCTGATTTACGAAAGCAATTGGAAAAACACATGAGTAATTGTTCCTGAAGAGTTGTTGCTATATTTGGAGCAGATGGAATTCAGGTTGTTCCGGATAGCATTAAAAAGATACTAAAGTTACGAGTCTGTTCAGAATTTAGCATGTACTCAGTGTTGCAGAGGACAAAGGGGAGTCCAGGACCATGTGAATAAGCAGCCTATATATTCAAGGCTTGATATTATTCATATTGAATGTACCAGAAAATTATCATTGGTTTCCTTGGGTTTTTGCTGGGCCTCAAGCATCTAGAGCTTTGGTGCACTCTGTTCCATTGGACACCACTGTGAAGAAAGCATTTGATTTAACTGCAGAAATGCTGATGTTCCCAGAAAGATGGTGGGTGTGGTACACAAAAGTCTTTTTTCAGATCAAAGGTGCTGTACCAATGAATACATTGTATTGCCCTCAGACAGCAAAACCAAAAATTCTTGCCAAATGATTATTTTTGGTGTATTTATAAAGAAAATGACTGTGAAGGATAATGTCTGTCACTATTCAAGTGCAGGAGTTATAGAGGAATAATGTGATCAGTTAATAAATCATGAATGAATGGTTCATCAATACTTTATTAATATATGTCAATTTTTCATATCCCCATTAACACAGCACGCTGTTTGTCTTCTCCTCCTAGCTATGCTGATGTTTAAACATAAGCCAGGGGTTTTCACAAACCAAGGACAAATGAATTGTAGAGCTGTGATAATCCATACAGGAGTCAAAAAGACATGTCACTCTAGCAAGACTGACTAATTAATGAATAGAGACAACTCATTGCTCTGTAAAATGTTGGAAATGTTTTTGTTCATGGTGGGCCTTGTCGTATGAAATCACGAAAGACATCTCAGAATTCATTAGATTTTTGGTCTATATTGAGGGAGTCTGATGCAAAAAAATAATAGAGTAATTCTTGGAGACAGTTTTGAGTAATTTTTTATGAATTTGTATTTTCTGCATGCAAATCAATCCCAAACTGCTGCTGCTCATCATACATCTGTATTCTATGGATATGTTTCTTGTGTGTAAAATGATCAGCCTGGGAGTTTGCTGGCAAACTAGTTCTTCTTTCCATTATTTGGAAGGTCAGTTTAAAATACTTTTACATGAATTGAAGCAATTACATTAACATGATGTAAGTCCTTATCTCAGGTAGAAGCTGAGATGTGTTAAGTGCAGTCCTCTTTTGCTAATGCATAAGGAAATGGACCACCATAAGGCACCATGTTGGTCAGTTAACCCAAAGGATAGCTGCTAGCTGAAAGGCAATGATTTCTGTGTGCTACTGCTGTCTTCTAACTGAAGAAACATAACCTCAGTAACATGATGTTGTTTCTGCTTTTGACTGGATGACTAAATCTTTGAATGGATGAGTAATAAACAGAAGAATAACAAAGAGCAAGTGATTCTTTCCAGATACATTTTAGATTAATAGTCATTGATCAACATTTTGAAAGCTTCATATTTTGCAAATGCTTTCACGTGTAAATAGTGGCAATCCAAATAATTTAAGCAAGGGGGTATCAGTGGGTGATACAATCTGTTCATCTCTATTTATGGAAAAATATCACTCTCTGGATTTATCAGCTCTCTGGGTTTGTAGGTGCTGCAAGCTCTGAGCTCTCAGCCACACAGCATAGGGTCTCATTCACTGCATTCAGTTCTAATCAACCTCTCACTGAAAGGTTATTAGCAGGATTATAGAATTATAGAATAGTTTGGGTTGAAAGGGACCTTTAAAAGTCATCTAGTCCTACCCCCCTAGAGTGAGCAGGGCCATCATTATATGGGGTTCAAAGATAGGTGATGCAAGTAACTAAGGCAGGTAAAAATCATAAGCAAAGAGGCTGAAAGTTTTCCTAGTTTATGTAGAGTTTGTTCTTGGGCTTTTCCAAGATCAGCTATATTGAAAGAAGTGTAGTAGATACTACAGAACATTGGAGTCTTCCTGCCTGTTTATACGAAAATACATATACCTGGCTTCAGGCTTCAGGCTGCTGTCCCTTCTTCTGCCTCTTCTCTCCATGTAACAGTGAAGAAACCAAAAGATACTATTTCCATTTTATTTTTATTCTGTGAGTTACCCATATGGGAACTGCACAGACTTCATCTTGAACACAATAATACTTTAGTTACACTCTTTTTTTTTACCTGTTTCCCTTTGGAGGAAATTTCACAAGTTTCTACTTCACCTCAAACTTGCTAACGGTAGCATTTTTGGAAGGGAGTGGGACAGCTATTTCTGTATATAGCTATCAATAGTAACTCTGGAAAGACCTTGCTGCTTGCCATCTAGCAGGTGACTCGTGTTCCACCTTAGCGTTTCTGGCAGTTTTGCCTAATGCACTTTCACAGCGGAGTCATTTCAAGACATACACGTTGTTTTATACGTGTGTGTGTGTGTATATATACACACATACACACACACATTCATATATACATGCACATATGTGTATTCACTGCACAGCCAGACAGACGACCCCGCAGCTCCCCGCTCTCGGCCGCCGNCCCGCCCCAGCGGCGCCTCGGCTCCCCGCGGCCGGGGGCAGCCCTGCCGGGCCCGTCTCCCAGCGCTCCGGGGTGGGGAGGCAGCAGAAAAAAGAAAAAG